>CM019066.1:191638984-191924798 GCA_009667805.1 Leptobrachium leishanense
TCCCTTTCAGGCGCTTCCTCTGCACATGCGGGGGGGCGCCTGAATTAGATGTCATCGCGCCGCCGCGATGACATCTAATTGCTCCACCGGGGTCCTAGAGTGCTGGGCTGACATCCAAGATGTCAGCCCGCACCGGGGGCGCAGCAATCCGCCGGAATCCGGCGGATTGCTGCCTCCTGTGCATGGATGCGCTCAGCGCGTCCATAGCACAGGAGAACCACTTGGCTGGACGCGCTGAGCGAGTCCATAGCAGCCAAGTGGTTAACTGGTGTTTGAAAAAAATTCAAAATAACATCTAAGGCTAGGGTCAGATGAGCGCATTTTGTACAGACTGTGTATTTTTTGACTGATGTAGCAGGGAAAATAAATTAAAATGAAAAAACATTCTGTCCGTCAAAAATGCTGGACGTATAAATGCAGTCCATCTGACCTCGTTTCATCACTCACATACAAAGCTACACGAACGTTGCAGACGTGGCGCACTCCGCACGTCCGTTCTAGCAGTATTACGTTCTTGCCTAACCTGCGTCCGTTTGCTGCGTCCGCCATGCATCCGCACTTCCGTGCGGATGTACTTCGTGTGTGGGGCTCCATTGGTCAGAATGCTATGCTGCCACGGAGGTACAAATGTGCGGCAACACGGACGTGATAACTGCGCTCGTCTGACCCCAGCCTTAAGCAATGTTATTTTTCACCTCGGGATTAAACATTCACAGGGTTATTCAGAGAGCGGTGAAAAGCAGGAGAATAACTGGAGAAGTGAAAATTCTAGGTCAAAATAGCCAAACCAGAAAAATTCTCCCATTTAACTCACTTTCCAAATTGGCTATTTGGTCTAGATTGTTCTCTTCTCCTGCCAGTTCTCCTGGCTTTCACCTCTTTCTCAGGGTTGTTCAGAGAAAGGTGAAAACCAGGAGAATGGCAGGAAAAGAACAATCTGGACCAAATAGACGATTTGGAAAGTGAGATAAGGCTAGGGTCAGACTAACGCATTTTTCGCAGCGACCATCAAAAAGTGCGTCCGAACGCATTGCCGTATTTTTTCACGGAATGCGCGAAAACGGTCATACGATGCGCATTTTTGTGCGTGTTTTTTTTTATGGATCCATACCAGGAAACTTTGGGTGTCTGGACGTTATGTTGGCCGGACATGAGCAGGGTCTGACGTCTCCAAATCACGCACACACGCTGCTAGTGGACGCAGCGCACTCTGTACGTCCGTACTAGCGGTTCTGCGTTCTCGAAAAAATGCGTTAATTTTCCACTTGTGTTGCGCAGTCGGACTTTCGTGCGACCGTACTTCGTATATTGGCTGTCATTGCCCATCATTTGCTGCTAGTGCGGCCGTGATTAAGTGCGTCTAAACGCACGTTAAAAATTCGCTAGTCTGACCCTAGCCTAAATGGGAGAATTTTTCTGGTTTGGCTATTTTGACCTAGAATTTTCCATTCTCCAGTCATTCTCCTGCTCTTCACCGCTCTCTGAATAACCCTGACAGGGTTATTCAGAGAAAGGTGAAACTCAGGAGAATGACTGAAGAGAAAATTCTAGGTCAAAATAGCCAAACCAGAAAATTCTCCCATTTATCTCACTTTCCAAATCAGCTATTTGGTCTAGAATTTTCCATTCTCCAGTCATTCTCCTGATTTTCACCGCCAAAAAAAATCAGTAAACTTTATCTGCGTGTCCGAAAATGTCTCCTTGTCACGTTCAGCCACTATGGCGGTACCCGGCATGCGCCAAGTAGGGCCCAGGTATGAGGAAAAGCCGCTATATGCAGAGATGCGTGACACAATGATCTGGGATATGTGAATAAACCACAGGAGACACTGGGGACCTCTGCACGGCTATACCGAAGGAGCCCTATACTGATAGATCGGTCCTTAGAGTGGCCGAATCTGCACTAATAGAAAAAGGTTACCTTAGTAGCCATGCAGAGTCCTGGGGAAAACACAGACACCTGAAGGAGTATACTAAACGACTTGCAGGGAAGGACTTCAATATACAAAAGCTGTGGTCTACAGGGATACACAACATATAATACAATAAGCACAGAACCGCTAAGGATTCCCAGAAGAGTGGTCAATGACTAAGCCAGGGGTCAAAACCAAAACGTATACCTTGAGCCAAAGCGGGGAAATAGCACCAGAGAAAATCCGTCAGCCAGGCCAGAGGGTCAATACCAGGAAGTCAATCAGAAACCTAGAACTCAGACAAGGGGGAAACACTGAGAAAGCACTAGGATAGAATAACAGGGAGCTCTCAGGAACAAATCTGTAGCTGAAGTGAACCAGGATGCAAGAGCATGGTGATATGGGCCCATGGCTTTAAATAGGGGAGTAATCAGCCCATATCACCAGCAGAAGCTCAACGAGCAAAGAACTTAACCCCTGAGCTGCATGTAAGGGAAAGAAGCACAGGGAAACACAGACATAAGGAATACAGAGGGCAGGGAGACAGGGTTGGAACGTTGGAACGTGACAGTAGCCCCCTCCAAAAAAGGTGACCTCAGGGCACCTAAAACAACAAACATGACAGACAGAATCAGGAAACCAGATCACGAACACCAGTCACCAAAGTCCTTTGAGGTCCCACTCAGAGTCGTCATCCTCCTCCACAAGACGCCCCCGTCTATGAGGGTCCTTTGATGGCAACCCAGTGGTCCTTCCTGAACACCAGTCCAAAGGACGACTGCACATAGCCCTCAGGGACATGATGGGGTAGGGGGATCTTGGCATCAGTTGGACTGGACATAGACTCAGTGGGACTAGGGTTAGACACCTTTTCCCGTCTTCTCCTTGAACGAGATCTAGAACTGGTGACCCCCCCACATGACACGGCAACAGTGGGAGTAGGCTCGCCTACCTGTGCCTTACCATGAGGTTTGGAAACCTCGGACTCTCTGTGGGGCATGGGTACAGTGGTGTTGCAATGTAGCTCTGGCACTGCTGACACACAGCTTGACTGGGTTTCTGGCACCGCTGACACCCAGCTTGATACTGGCACACAGCTTGGGACTGGCACCGCTGACACACAGCTTGACTGGGTTTCTGGCACCGCTGACACACAGCTTGGGACTGGCACCGCTGACACACAGCTTGGCTGGGTTTCTGGAACCGCTGACACACAGCTTGACTGGTTTCTGAACCGCTGACACACAGCTTGACTGGGTTCTGGAACCGCTGACACACAGCTTGACTGGGTTTCTGGAACCGCTGACACACAGCTTGACTGGGTTTCTGGAACCGCTGACACACAGCTTGACTGGGTTTCTGGAACCGCTGACACACAGCTTGACTGGGTTTCTGGAACCGCTGACACACAGCTTGATACTGGCACACAGCTTGGGACTGGCACCGCTGGCACACAGCTTGGGACTGGCACACAGCTTGGGACTGGCACTGCTGACACACAGCTTGGCTGGGTTTCTGGCACCACTGACACACAGCTTGGGACTGGCACCGCTGACACACAGCTTGACTGGGTTTCTGGCACTGCTGACACACAGCTTGGTACTGGCACACAGCTCGGGACTGGCACCACTGGCACATAGCTTGGGACTGGCACACAGCTTGGGACTGGCACCGCTGACACACAGCTTGGGACTGGCACCGCTGACACACAGCTTGGCTGGGTTTCTGGCACCGCTGACACACAGCTTGACTGGGTTTCTGGAACCGCTGACACACAGCTTGACTGGGTTTCTGGAACCGCTGACACACAGCTTGACTGGGTTTCTGAACCGCTGACACACAGCTTGACTGGGTTTCTGGAACCGCTGACACACAGCTTGACTGGGTTTCTGGAACCGCTGACACACAGCTTGACTGGGTTTCTGGAACCGCTGACACACAGCTTGACTGGGTTTCTGGAACCGCTGACACACAGCTTGACTGGGTTTCTGGAACCGCTGACACACAGCTTGACCGGGTTTCTGGAACCGCTGACACCCAGCTTGGGACTGGCACTGCTGACACACAGCTTGATACTGGCACACAGCTTGGGACTGGCACCGCTGGCACACAGCTTGGGACTGGCACACAGCTTGGGACTGGCACCGCTGACACACAGCTTGGCTGGGTTTCTGGCACCACTGACACACAGCTTGGGACTGGCACCGCTGACACACAGCTTGACTGGGTTTCTGGCACTGCTGACACACAGCTTGGTACTGGCACACAGCTCGGGACTGGCACCGCTGACACACAGCTTGGGACTGGCACCGCTGACACACAGCTTGGGACTGGCACCGCTGACACACAGCTTGGGACTGGCACCGCTGACACACAGCTTGGGACTGGCACCGCTGACACACAGCTTGGGACTGGCACCGCTGACACACAGCTTGGGACTGGCTTAACTGGAAGCTTGCCAGCCACGGGCGTGACAACTTCACTGTCTGAAAAAGGCAACATGATTGCGGTTTCTCCACCAAACTCCTTGACTGTGACCCCATCGCCAGACCCCATAATTGTGGCCTTGCTACCTGGCACTATGAGTGCGGTGGGTGATGCAGATAAGCGTACAGCACCGCAGGTAATACAGCCTGTAAAAATCTTACGCCCTGGACCACCATTAGGGTGTCTGGCCGTTTGGCGAGGCCACATACGAGAGGCATTAATGGGAATAACCTCCATGGCTTCATCCTTTGCCTCCCTGGCCGAGAAGCAGTCAAACTCCATTTGTACCTCGGGATCAAAAGGGGAATACTCGACTGGGTCTGAGATGTCAGTTACCCCCTCCATAGACCTGGTTACCCCTGGAAGGTCTCTCCTAGGCCTGGACGGTAAAGGGGGTCTGACCTTGGATACATGGCAGGGTCTGATGCCATCTGTCCCAGTACGGGGCCTGGTACCATCTGACCCATCGTCAGAATATTCAGCAAGGTCAGTAACATCAGTTGCCCCCTCCACAGGTCTGGTTGCCCTAGGAAGGGCTCTCCTAAACCTGGACGGTACAAGGGGTCTGATTAGTGTTATAATGGGAACTGGCCTTGGTGACTCGACTGTGGGTCGCGTGCACCTTGCCAGTTTCGGCATGCACTGGTGTCTTGCCCGTCCCAGTGCGCACTGGCTGCTTGCCAGTCTCGGCGCGCACTGGCATCTTGCCAGCCTCGGCACGCACTGGCATCTTGCCAGCCTCGGCACGCACTGGCATCTTGCCAGCCTCGGCACGCACTGGCTTGAGCGGGCACCATGAAATAAAATGCAATGAACTGGCACAATAGAAACAGAGCTTGTCAGTTCGCCTTCTATTCATTTCCTCAGGGGAAAGCGGACCACGTACCCTGCTTTCTAGAACAGCTTGATCATTAGAAGGGAGAAAAGTTGTGTCCATTAACCCCTTCCACTTAGACATGAAATCACCAAACAGGCGCAGCATGGATTCAAACAATTTACGCAACTCTGCGGGCTTTATGGTTGGCTCTTGCATTATGTCACGTTCAGCCACTATGGCGGTACCAGGCATGCGCCAAGTAGGGCCCAGTTATGAGGAAAAGCCGCTATATGCAGAGATGCGTGACACAATGATCTGGGATATGTGAATAAACCACAGTAGACACTGGGGACCTCTGCACGGCTAATACCGAAGGAGCCCTATACTGATAGAAAAAGGTTACCTTAGTAGCCGTGCAGAGTCCTGGGGAAAACACAGACACCTGAAGGAGTATACTAAACGACTTGCAGGGAAGGACTTCAATATACAAAAGCCGTGGTCTACAGGGATACACAACATATAATACAATAAGCACAGAACCGCTAGGGATTCCCAGAAGAGTGGTCAATGAATAAGCCAGGGGTCAAAATCAAAACGTATACCTTGAGCCAAAGCGGGGAAATAGCACCAGAGAAAATCCGTCAGCCAGGCCAGAGGGTCAATACCAGGAAGTCAATCAGAAACCTAGAACTCAGACAAGGGGGAAACACTGAGAAAGCACTAGGATAGAATAACAGGGAGCTCTCAGGAACAAATCTTTAGCTGAAGTGAACTAGGATGCAAGAGCATGGTGATATGGGCCCATGGCTTTAAATAGGGGAGTAATCAGCCCATATCACCAGCAGAAGCTCAACGAGCAAAGAACTTAACCCCTGAGCTGCATGTCAGGGAAAGCAGCACAGGGAAACACAGACATAAGGAATACAGAGGGCAGGGAGACAGGGTTGGAACAAGGGAACGTGACACTCCTCTTTTCATACAGACTGCCACCCCAAGCAGTTGTTTATGGATAGATTAAAGGAAAAGCATTTACCGTCATTTGAAATGTCATTTTTTGGTTTTTACATATTTCTGTACATCCTAGAAATCTGCCACTTCACGGGAAGGTTATGGGGACCTCCTAGGCACGATATTTGAAGGAATTTTTCATCTTTATTTTTAACCCTTATTTCATGGAAAACTCACTGTCCCTTTAAAAACTTTTTTTTAAAACTTTTTGTCCTTGTTTCCTGTCCCCCAGGGCACTACCCGGACCCCCATACACCTTTTATGGCAAAATCTAGCATATATGCCCTCTTGGAGGGCACTCTAAAAACCGAATTTTCAGCCCCATTGACTTGTATGGAGTTCGAGTTCGGGTTCGGGTTCGGATCCGAACATTTGGAAAGTTCGGGTTCGGCTTCGAACCGAACTCGGGGAGTGTTCGGCTCATCCCTAATGAAAACCAGCTTTATGTCACCAAAAGGAGGGTTGTTGTGGGTATTTTCAAGGAATGATAGGGAAGGAGCTTCAGGTATGCAATGGTCCACTTCTCTGTCCAATTGGGAGACAAAGATCATAGGTGCAGGCGTAGTCGCTTCAGAGTCTGGGAACTGGCCTTTAATACTGATGTCATCAACCTGTGCCACCAGCATCATTCTGACCGGGCCCATTGGAATTGCCTCATCTCTGAGCATCATATGAGCATAGACTGTTTGAGAGGACAATGCATGTGCATCATGGCGTGTGTGTTGTGCCATCAGTATGGCGGCCATCTGAGCAAATGGTAATCCACGTTGTTACCTCAATGGAGGACAGGCGTAGAGAAGGTGTGAGGATGCCCCTGGGAATGTCTGGATATTGTGGATCATGACATTGAAGCAGTAGAATAACAGGCCTGGATATGCAGGACTTCAGAGGGAAGGTTCCTGAAAATGGCTAATAATGCTCAGTTGTTCCTTTTTATAAGGACGTCCACACCTGGCTGTATGGATGGCCCCGGAATAAACTGTGACATTATGCTTCATGCAACTATAGATGCTTTTTAGAGTGAAACATGGCTATGGATCCTATGTATTGTACTATTTATACTGTATATAGGGAACTACAGTCAATATGCATACATAGTTAAACACAAGGCTACATATAACATTTTTTTTCTCATCAGAAAATATGTATAAAAGAGGGTTAAAGGATGGTCAAATTAAATCAGCAGTTACTGTAAGTGATAGATTTGACTATGTGGTTTGTAATTACTATCTGGGCATCATGAATTTGTTAACTTTTTACATCCATTACGATTTTAATATGAATCAATGTCTCTACGACAATTATGTTGAGTCTGTATTCGGATGTATAACATGAGTCACTGAATTTCATATAATACAGTGCAAAAGGTTTCAAAAATTAATATATATATATATATATATGCACATTCAGTTTCTGCAAGTCCGAAAATTATATTTCTAGGGATCCTTAACTCAATCTGAAGATATTCTCAATTTTTTAATTAGTCTTTATTTTGTTATATATGGACATAACTTTGCCTCCTGTTCGGTCTGTCAGATATCTTAATTTATTAGATTTTTCATTCATCATTCTTTCATTCACTAGTCATACAGTGAAAATATTAAAATGATATGTTTCACATGTAATAGTTTTCTTATGACTTTTCATTTCCTAATGTGCGTGGTGACTCAACAGAACATTCCCCTTAAAAACCTTTTAGTCACTGAAGACATTATATTACAGTTAATATTCAGCTAAGGCTTTATAGCTGCCTATTGATATTTGACAACTTTTTTTTACGAAAACAGAACGGCTAGATGAGCATATTTCTAAATGTAAGACTTAAGAATGCATTATTTTACATTTTCTAGAATGTTTGTTTTAGGTGATATTGCCCTGCAGTTTAAGAAATCAGTGTCCATGAATGGTGACATTGTTAAAAGGACACTCAACCCATCATTAACACTAAAAGGGATACTATAGGATTAAAACATTAGGGGGAGGAAAATCGGAGGGGTTTGACATTAACCCCTACTGACCCCTTTAAGTAGTCCCCCCTCCTGTTTAACCCTTTAGTTGCCTTTAAATATGCACCTTAATCCAGTGCTGTTCTCCCTTTGATCCCAGCAAGGTGACATGCTGACATCCACAGCATGACAGGTGAAGGCAGAGGGGGTTAGATGCTCCAGCCAATCTAGTTTCTCTCAGTGCCCAAAGGCATTTAGAGCCATTGGCTGGAGATGGATTCCAAAGCTAAAGAAGCTCTTTAACCTGAGATCAGAGCTCACTAAACTCAAGTTCTGAGTGAGACTATGGCATTATACTTTTGTTTAAGGAGAAGTCAGCTGAATGAATAAGTTCAATCAATGTCTCCAGGGATTTTTAATTCGGCAAAGTGGGTATGTGCCTTCAGACACCTACCACAGGGGGCACCTTGCTCTGTATAGAATATAATTTAATATATTTACACCCTTATATCTCCCGAACCCTACCTTACTAGAGGGCCATATGAGGTATTGTTGGAAAGGCCATGGTATCACCTTTACTATGATATCAAACTTGTTCATGTTTTATGTAAAAATCAAATAAATAAATAAAATACAAATATTTATTTTTTCTATTTCCAACACAGCACTGTTGTTCCCTTTCCAATTATAAAGTGAATAGTGATGCTGCACTAACTCAACTTCCCATTTACCATGCCTCCAGCAAGTGTTGAGGTGATGGAAAAATGCATTATTATGTATTGTTTCATCGAAAATTGAAACTGTGGCACGGCAGTGAGGAGAGGCAAGGGGACTTTGGAACCCTTCATCTCTGATTTTTACACTGCACGAATTCAAGCAGATGTCATTGGAAAGGTCAGAGTTTGGCCTTTCCAATAATACCAAATATGACCATGTAATTTGCAAAAAAAATAATTAAATACAGGTTAAGTATAGGTTTAGGGTTTGTTTGTTTTTTCCTTCTAAGGCGGTGGCATTATGTGATTTTACCTATAAAGCAAACAATGCCACTGCACTAATTAACCTTCTCATTTCCCATGCCATGAGCAAATTTGGAGGCGATGACGCAATGCGTTATTATGTATTGATTTACCTAAAATACAAGCCGCCGCACCATAGCAAGTTCAATGTTTTATACATAGTTATATTTTTCATGCAAGTCAATCCACCAAAATAGAAGCAAAAAATTGAGGGCCCTATTACAAATCTGGTGTTAACCTAACCAGAGCTGTTGCAAACTTACCAGAGCCATTATAGGGCCATATTCCAAGGCTGGTGTAAACTTAACAACCCCATAGACTATTATGGGCCCTATTACATAGTTAACGCTAACTGTAGCGTTTGGGTGACTAAAAGTTAACAACAGGATAAGTGACTTTAAACGCATGCTCCCCGTATTACCTTCTTAATGCTAAACATTGAAAAAATCCGTTGGCGCATTGGTGTTTGCAGTACCTTGCACGAGCTTACTGTTCTTCTTCTTAGTTCCATTTAAAGAGATATAGAAGTGCAGTTGTCTGTATTATAGGCTTAAAATATACAGTATTCAGGGGTAAACTGATAGGCCGCAGGTTTTTCAGTAATGCAGTCCTCCTCTTGACTGGTCTCTTGCTGCTGTGGCGTCCGAGCAAATAACAAAGCGGACCCCTGCGTTATAGAATAATCAGAAAAGAAGAGGACAGATTGGGGAGTGAACGACGTCCCAGGAAGGGATACAGTTCTCGGTAGTATGGAGGGATGGAGCCCAAAGCACAGGCACCATGCATATAGTATGTATGACACTTCCTGTGCTCAGTGCTAGGCTGGTCGTGGGTGGGGTGAGACAGACATGCATGGTTTGGGTATATTTGGGTCTTGGATTGTGGCCTTGTCACTACACGTAGCATATGGCTGGGTCTTCTGGGTGTGAAAAAACAATATAGTTATTACAAGATTCAATGATGGTTCCCATCTAACGTCTAAAATACACATTCTAAGAGTTCTCTTATTTTACACATTTAACTTTACTTTTACTGCAATATGCTTTTAATTGTAACATTCACAAGACTTAAGTATAAACTGAAAACGTGAAAATTATTTATTTATGAGATCAGTGGGTGAAATTGATCACTAACTGACATCATCTGCATGGTCTTGTTACAAAGTTAGTCACCATGAGAGTGGAACTGCAAGGTCACAAAGGAAAAAACTGATTGCAAGATAAACTTCATGGAAACAAATGCATACAGAACAAGCAAACAAAATGTGTCATTCAAGTGCGTTGGTGCCAGTGTTTCACAGTAAAACCTTGGATTGAGAGTAACTTGGTTTGAGAGCGTTTTGCAAGAGCAACAATATTTAATAGATTTTGACTTGATATACAAGTGATGTCTTGATATGCAAGCAATGTCAAAGTACGTATGCTTTGTCTGCCGAGCATCACGTCACAACTGGGGCCATGGTCACCTTTCCTCCATGCGTCCGTCACAGCATTCTGGCAGCTTGATGGGGAGGGCCATACGTGTAACGTGTAATAGTATCGCACATTATACCAGATGTGCTGAAACCCTCCCAACACATAGCAGTGATCCCGTTGGTGATAAACGTCCAATAACCCTCCTCTCCTCTCTCTCCCTCCCACCAGCCACAATTCTTCTCAAAGGCAATGTGCAGGTTTATTTGTTTTATTTTTACTTTATACTGTACAGTATTTAGTGTTACTGTAATCATTTTCATAGGAATAAATGGTTGTGGAACCAATTGTCAGAGTTTCCATTATTTCTTATGGGGAAATTCGTTTTGATATAAGAGCGCTTTGGATTACAAGCTCGCTTCAGGAACGAATTATCGCAATCCAAGGTATTACTGTAGTTCAAATTCTTGATGGGATGTCTCATTTAAGTAGGAAGTTTGAAACAAAGCAGAAAACTTTGTAGCTGTGTAGAAGAGATAGCTAAAACTATAATCACATATGAATCTGGGACTCAACCTGTAACAGACAGAGAACTATTGCTCTTATATTGTATGGGCATATGTGGTTGTCCTGCCTCTATGCCCATGTTTATTGACCAGGGATATATAAATGTAATTTCACTTCTTACAGTGTGCCCCTTCTTCCAATTCTATTTACTCATTAGCCTCAGTATTATATGGGAGGAAATACAGAGGGCTCTTAAAGAAACAAACTTAGTGATATGAAACAGGATCCTCTGATTCTTCTGCTTCCTTACTAGTTCTTGGACTCTCCAATTTTAGGTTACTTTTCTCTTTTGATGTGTATTTTACCTGCTCTTCCGTTTATGCTGGTTATATAAAAAAAAACTCAAATCTATAGTATGCCATGCCAGTCTTGATTAGTATACGAAGCATGGGAAATCTTAATTATATAATTTAAAATGATGGTTTCACTTTCAAACGGTCCTGAATTTAGGGCTTGTACTCAATCCCAAAAGGTTAACCCAATCCAGCAGGACAGTTGCATAAGGTTGTGTCCGTCAAACCACATAAACTGGTGTAATTACCCTCTCTCTTGCTAGACCACCTTTGCTCGTCTTCTGCAGTCAACACCTACTGGACCACCAGGGACCTATTTGGGCTGAGTCTCACATGGGGAATGATTGTATTGTAGCACCCCATTCATCAAGAATAGCACAGGTCTGCAGGAGTACATCAGGTTTATCCATATTTGATGGTAAACCTCTAAATGTAGTTTGTTTGTAGTTTAGTATTTTTTCATGCCTTCTGAAGATGGTTTCTTGGTAGCTTATGTTCATTTTCTTTATAGAGAACAGAAAACATGTTTTCACATTTTCCTATATTATCTCTAACTGCAATCATGTGGGTGTCGGCATAATCCCTAAACAAGAGGGATATGTTTATTTGATGTACTGTGTGTAAGAATCTATTTCAGAGAGCTTTGATGTACAAATATTACTTTAAGGAAATAACCACATTCTTATCTCTCCATGACTAATCTGGGAATATGCGAATCTTCAGATTCTATTACGGTATGAGATGATATATCATCACAAGCACCCATCGTTTATGCAACCCATGTATTTTCTAAACATCCACAGATATAGATCTATACAGCGAGACGTAATTATGATTAGGAAAACCCTATTTAGAAGTAATACACATTGTGTATAGTGCTTGCTTAGCATTCTCACAAATACACAGTTTGTTAATTTACCCTTTGAGACAATGTTGAATGTCACAATACAGTGTACTTTATTTATTGTGCCTGATATAATCTGGACATCATGATTTTGATACTGGAGTTTGTAAGATCTTTAAAGGTATATTTTGTGGAATGCTCGGAATTTAGTATGTTGTGTTAAATTTGGCCTAATTTTTTCTAGTTAGAAAATAATTTTGCCAATGAAAATTAAAGGGGAAATTCATAACAGAAAGATACCATGTTGTCATCAAATGTGAAGAATCTGCATCTAAGCACTAATTTATATGATGTTCTAAAATTATATTAATTTATCAAGTTTTGGGATGTTGTCCAAACAATTATTGATTGCACTGTAGAACAAGCAGAAATATTATATTGCACTGCAGAACAAGAAGAAAATGTTAGACATTTGTCCAGGCAGAATGCGATACAGTAATCCCCGTCAATTGTGTTGGCCTACTAAGGCCGCAGTCACACGAGCGCACATGAGCACGGAGGGAACGTCCGTGAGAACGGACGTCCTCTCCACTCTAGTGCGCTCAGCCCTCCAAAGAGGCTAGCGCTATGTAGGCTTGAGTTTGAGTTTGAGGTTTCGTCATACCTTTTTGACGGGGACAGTTTCAGCATGTCTGGTGTAACGTGTCATACTATTACACACGTTACACTGTGTGGCCCTCCCCATCGAGCAGTCAGAAAGCTGCGATGGACGTAGGGAAGAGGGGTCACACGAAGGCCTGTTTTCTACTGCTACTATAGTATCTGTACAGCTTTACTATCACTATTGTGCTCTACTATACTCCTCTCATGATGCCTCAGTAACAGGGGGGATTTCTTGATTGTACAACAAGACCAATACGGAGCCTATGCTCTATGGGTCTTGCAACTGTATAATTTTTGTTTCCCCTAACCTTTGGCCTGGCTATTCCTATTGTTTGTTTGCTTGCTTTGTGGTTCCTTGGTATTCATTCCCTACAACTTGAGTTTTTTTTTTAGGCTTTATGGTAAATGTTGGGTCCATACACCATTTTTATAGTATTTTCCATTAAAAGTTAAATTTTAGACTCACATCCACTCTCTCAGAAGGAGATTTGGCCTCTGCAACCTCCAACGATTAATATATATATATATCATTGTTTTGGGTTACCCCCACTATGTGTTTGTTTGGAGGCTGCCCCCTATTTTCTGTTTTCTTTCTCTCTGCATTGCCACTCTCTAAGGTTACCATACCATTAAACCTTGATAGCAATTTGTCTCTTGCATCCATCTCTAAGAATCAGAGAAGATGGTACCATATTCAAATCAGACTTTTATTGCCGACTCAAGATGGATAGAACTGGCATGTCAGTGCAGTTTCTGTTGCATGAGAGATACAGCAACCACATGAGTAACCAGTGACAATACACATATCCTGTGCTAGAGCTAGAGCTCTATGAACCACAAGACAGTGTGACATTGCCCTCCATAGTACCTGCCTATGGCCATCAGTTGACAAGTCAAACCAGATGAGTTATTATGAGTATGTTATGATTTGGTTCCTAGCCCTCTAGCCATGGGTGGTGTGAGTATGGGGTTTAGCAGGCAACCTAACATAATTTCAGATTAATGCAATGCAGTAGCAAATTGTACTTGCTAGTGCACCGACACAAACCTGAATAAATCACATGAACAAATATCCTTTTTTTTGTATTTGTTTGTCAGTTCATTCATCATGACGCCCTTTCCTTGACTTGGTTTTCAGACAAATCGCCCAAAAGTTGATGATGAATCCCATTTAATGAAAAAGCAAATGTACACGTCTGTAGATTATATACATTTATTTACGACTTGGGTTTGGAAAATAAATTGAAAATTATAAACTAGGAAAAAAGGTAACAGCAGTTTGGGTCACAAATAGGAGAATGGTCCTTCTAAAAGAGGATGCTTGCAAGACATATACTGTAGATGTAGAACATAGAATGGTGTTATGTATTTTTCCTAGCAGTTTGGCTTGCTCTTTGTATAAACCAAATTTCCCTCTTTTCATGGCAGCTGGACTTTTATATTTCTTGGAAATTATAAAACTGTAATGCTTGGAATTGCCTGTGGATGTATCAGAATAAGTAATTTACTTAGTATACATGTAATGATATTGGCAGTATTCTGCTCAGTCACCATTTATGTTATGTTTCAACCTAGCAACATTTACAAACAGTCCCAGATGCCTTTAAATATAGTTTTTTCTCACAATGTTACTCATATAATAGAAACATAGAAACATAGAAAAATGTCGGCAGATAAGAACCTTTCGGCCCATCTAGTCTGCCCAATTACATGGATACTTTACCTGGATTTATCTTTTCTTTAGGATAGCCTTATGCCTATCCCATGCTTGCTTAAATTCAATTACTGTTTTGGCCTCTACCACTTCTACTGGAAGACTGTTCCATGTATCCACCATACATATAATGTGATAGAAGGATGTATGTTAAAAGAACAAATAAATAGAATAAAATGTGTATTTGTTCCATGTCTTCAGTACAGTATTGAATAAAAAACAACGATGCTGTATTATGTTTTATTTTCATAGTTTAATCATAAAGGGATATTGTAATTTTAAAGGTCTGATCCTATTACTGAGGAGCTTATCATTTTGTCCTAAAGACGTGAGGTTCATATTCTGAAACATGGTTCACTCTCATAGACACACAGCCACCAAATGCAAATGTCAGCCATTGCCAATAGTGAGATGCGGCCTACACTGATTGACTGTGTGCTTACTCAAGTGTCAGTTTAGGTAAAAAAAAATGTTTTTTCATATAAAGAATTTTTATTGGAGTTTACACAAAAAGTGGTACATACATTTAAATGAAAGAACCATCCAAAGGAAGAAGCATAAATGAGCATCAATGGCAATAAACAATATAATTCAATTGGATTATCTTCGTAAACTGAAAAAGGGGGTCAGTTGTGCGCACTCCATTTTCTAATAACTTATAATTCCTAAACTAACAGAAAACATAAAACAGAAAGCATGGCAGCACTATCATCTTACAGTCGACATATTTTATATCAGATTTCCAGATTCAACAAACATCTTCCATCCCTCCCACGTATCATGTAGCAGGCACATAGAATTGTTCGCGGTGTGAAACATTTCCTCATATTTGAAAACATTTTCTAGGGCCCCCATAACTTCCTTCATAGAGGGACACATAGAGGACCGCCAATGTCTAGCTATTACAATTTTAGCTGTACCAAGTACCATGGAGATAAACCTCCTACGACGGGTCTGAATTGTAACAGGTATAAGGTGTAAGAGGTACATTTTCGGACAAAGTGGGAGTTTAAGTGAAGTACAATGGGAGATCAATCTATTTATCTTTTCCCAATATCCCCCCAGCATGGGACAAAGCCAGAAAGTATGCAATAATGAGCCAGTGCCGGTAAGACATCTCCAACAGAGACCTGTGTTCCCTGAAATATGGGCCAACCAGGTGGGTGTTAAATACCATCTGCACAGGAGTTTGATATGGGCTTCTCGTAAATTGGTACTTCTAGAATATTTATATATCGTTTCCATGGCGTATGACCAATCTTCTATGGAAAGTGTTAAGGCTAAGTCTTTTTCCCAATTAACCATATAGGGTAGTTTTTTAGGCGGGGTCGGAGTTAGGAGGCTGTTGTAACAAAGGGACAGCGGTTTCATGTGACATTTTCGTCCCATACACAATTTATGAAAAGCCGAGAGGTGCACATCGGTGAAAGAGGTAAGGCCTTTCTGGGTCAAAGCATGTTTCACACGAAGATATGTGAAGCATTCCTTTGATGGAATAGCGAACTCCTGTACCAAATCGGGGAAGGTTTTCAGAGAGCGTGGCGTGAAGAGCTGCCATACATGAGTCAAGCCTCGCCTGATCCAGGAGTCTAAGGTTAAATCGGGAATAAAGCGACACAGAACCCTTAAGGGGGCAAGGCATAGTAAATTGTAAGGCCTTACCAATTGACGGCCCCACAATCGCCATGCCATGAGGGAGAGCATCGAAACAGGCAACAAACCCGTGGTACTATTTCTCGGTAGTAATGTGAGCCACATCAGGTCATGAAGTCTGTATGGGAAAATCATGGCATTCTCCAGCTGCAGCCATAGTGGTGGTTCTTTTTGATACATTGATGACAACAGTTGGGCTAGTAAGGCTGCTTTGTAATAAGATTGCAGATCCAGAAACCCCAACCCACCATTACGCCGCGGCATTGTAACCGTGGAGGCCGACACTCGAGGAGGCTTCCCCTTCCATATATGTGCATGAATTCGTTTTTGCAGCCGGAGCAATAAATGCGCCGGGATGAAAACCGGGATATTCCTGAAATAATATAAAATTTGGGGTAAGATACACATCTTCATGGCCGCCATACGACCCAGCCAAGATGAGTCGATTGTGCTCCATTTGGAGAGCTGCGCCTCAATAGAGGTCAAGAGTGGCGTAAAGTTTTCTTAAAGGATGGTTCCCCGCGATTTAGAAAGGGATATACCCAGATATTTTAAAGAGGTAGAACGCCAGTCAAAAGGGTATTTACTACGCAGAGAGCTGAGGGGCGAAGCAGCAATATTTATGGGGAGAGCTTGCGTTTTACTTATGTTATTTTTATAATAGGATATCGCGCCAAAATTATCGAGGAGGCTAAACAGGGGAGGGAGCGAGGTCTCCGGTGTGGTCAGAAAAAGCAGTATGTCGTCCGCAAACAGTGCCAATTTATGTTCCCCATTCGGGGTTGATAAGCCCTTAATAGCCGGAGCCGTTTTAATCTGCAACGCCAGGGGTTCTAAGGCCAGAATGAATATTAACGGGGATAAAGGGCAACCCTGACGGGTGCCATTTGTTATATGGAAAGCGGATGATAGAAACCCCGAAGCCAATACTTTCGCCGACGGATCTGAGTAGAGGGCCATAACGCTGTTTATGAATTGTGCTGGGAAGCCAAACTTTAGTAACACTGTCCGCATATACCCCCAGTGCAGGCGATCAAATGCCTTTTCAGCATCTAATGCCAACAGGAGTCCAGAAATGTTAGTCCTATGGGCCAGGTTGAGTATATCATAAAACCGTCGGGTGTTGTCACACGTTTGGCGGCCCGGGACAAAGCCAGTCTGCTCATTCGCAATCAAAGAAGGAAGTAGAGGGGCCAATCTATTTGCCAGCAATTTAGCATATAACTTGGCATCTACATTCAACAGGGAGATGGGACGGAAATTGGCACAATGTGTCGGGGATTTACCGGGTTTAGGCAGGGTGACTATTGTCGCTTGCAGCATCTCCGAAGGGATAATGCCGGTATCCTTAATATCATTAAAAACCAGGGTAAGAATCGGGACTAGAAAGGAAGCAAATTTCTGGTAGTACAGATTCGTAAAACCGTCGGGCCTGGAGCTTTATTTTTTGGGAGCGCCTTAATAGCCTTATATACCTCCTCCTCTGTAAACGTAGCCAGCAAACCTGTAGCCTGAGGGGTAGTTATAGAAGGGAGATTAGCCGTCTGGAGAAAGAGCTCTATGTCGTCTAATGCAGGGGTCGGCACGGTATTGTTTAGTCCCAGGTTATATAAGGAGGCATAATAGCGTGCGAATTCATCAGTAATAAGGGCAGGATTGTAAATCTTCACGCTATTAGCATCCAAAAGGAACGGTATGTTAGTTTGCATTCTTTTCCCTTTCAATTTAGACGCCAGCAATTTCCCCGGTTTATTCCCTTGGGTATAGTGGGCATAGTTAAGCCTCCTAAGGGAGCGCGCCGTGACCTGGAGCATAAGGTGCTCCAACTCACGGCACTGTAGAATCAGCTGAGCAGTAATATGTGGGGCAGGAGCGGTTTTATTCTGGGACTCCAACTCAGTGATTCGTCGTAGAAGAGCAGACGTCTGAGCATTAAAACGTCTCTTCCTCTGCGCTCCTTTCTGAATAAAATGTCCTCGCAGAACAGCCTTGTGTGCCAACCAAACCGACGATGTCGCAACATCCTCAGTCATGTTCGTCGTGAAATACTCCTGAAGGAGTTGCATAGTATTAGCCACGTCATCTCCATTTACAATAAGCGAGTCGTTGAGTCTCCAGTTCTCCATACTCCTTGGCGGGAAGGCCGCCTCAAAGGTAAGCGTAAGTGGAGCATGGTCAGACCACGTGATAATGCCTATGGTCGCCTCTAATAGGCGGGGCAACGCCGAACTATGAATCAAACACAAGTCAATTCTACTATACGAGGAATGAACATGAGAAAAAAAGTGTAATCGCGCGTAGTAGGGTGACATATCCGCCAAGTATCATAGAGTTCAAACGAGTGCATGAATTCCCGTAGTTGTTTACTAGAGGCTGGGGGGGGAGCGGGTTTTGGAGCTGGGTTGGCTTGATTGGGTGTCAACGTCAGGGTCAGGAGTGCAGTTAAAATTCCCACATAGAAACAACGTACCACTAGATATTTTTTCACTCTACCATAAGCTTTCCGAAGATAAGAAATTGGGTTTTCATTAGGGAGATATAGGTTAGCAATAGTAATTGGTAATTCGTTCAACGTGCCCACAAGAATCACTAGGCGGCCCAACGGATCAACATACTGAGCCAAACACACAAAGGTCCAGTCTCTGTGGAATAGAATCGAGACACCTTTAGACTTCGTCTGAGCAGTGGAGTGATACGCCTCAGTATACATGCGCGATTTCAGAAATGGCGGACATCTCGTACAGAAATGAGTCTCTTGCAAACATACAATAGCTGGTTGAGACTTATGCAGATCACGAAATAAAGCATGGCGTTTGTACGGAGTATTCAAGCCTCGAACATTTAAGGAATAAATTTGGAATTGAGGTTTACTCATCATTATTTGCCCCCAACCCCCTGGTACTCACAGCGGTCCTGACAGACAATTTCCGTGGGAGGATGGGAGGACTCCCCTGCGCACAATAATGCCCAGAATGATATATTACAGTGCATACCAATAAGACAAACAATACATACAAGACAAACCTAAGACAAACCAGAAAAATAAAATAAAAAGAGAAATAAAAACAGAAAAAAAAAAACAACAAACCAGAAAAGAAAAAGAGAACTGCATTCCATAAATGCAGTTGAGTGGGGTCAATCAACACAGCAGAATGGTATAATTGGAAAAGCAACACGTTCAAGAAAAAAACCCCAGCGGGGGAAAAACACAGTCCCAACTTCATCCGTGAAGGTGACTGCGCCAATATACAGGCCAGTAAAAAACCTCGGGGCTAGTTAGTCGCAGGAACAGAACCCCAGAGGGTGCCACCCAAGGGACGAATCACAAAAGGGGATGAGTCCCGAAACCACGATAGAGCACCTGGCGTAATAAAAGAACACACCCACAGGCGAAAAAATGCAGGACCATATCATCTCACTTAGGCCGAACCCGGTGCCACTCCGGAGAAACTTTCAGCGGCGAAGATGATTCCTCACGGGGGGGAGTAAACTCAGCCACCACCTTCCATTCTGTCAGCAGACGCATGCCAGTGGTGGGCTCCGAAATGACGTGCAGGACTCCTTCCCGCCATAACAAGATCTTTGTGGGAAATCCCCAACTATACGCCATGTTGTGGTCACGCAAAATTTTGGTGAAGGACGAAAATTCCCATCTCTTAGACATAGTAGCCGTTGACAGGTCTGCATAGAAAGAAACTTCGGCATACGGAGACGGTAGAGGCATAGATTTCCGTGACGCTCTCATTAACGCTTCTTTAACGTGAAAAAAATGCACCCGGACCAAAACATCTCTAGAGGCCGATGGTGGCAGGTTTTTTGCACGCGGCAATCTGTGCGCTCGATCCATCAGGAAATCCTGCGATGAATATGTAGGTGCCAAGATCTGGAAAAGTTCTATAATGTAAGGCTGGAGATCAACAGAGCCCACTGCCTCCGGAATGCCCCGGATCCGTATATTATTACGCCTGGAGCGGTCTTCCATATTGGCCAGTTTCGTTGCCATGGTGTCATGCGCTGTTTGCAAAGCTATGTGACGGTCCACCAGGTCATTATGGGCTAAGCATAAGTCGTCTGTCTTAGATTCTAAAGAGTCAGTCCTCTCACCCAGGTCTTGTACATCGCGCCTCAGCTCCTGCAGCGCCTCTTTAAGATCCGCTTGGATGGTAGATCGCAGCATGCATGCAAGGTGGCCCCGCAGCTGCTGCCTCCAGCGTGGGGGAGGAAACAGAGGAGGGAGATCCGCCATCTTGGGCCTCACGGACCCGATCTTTTCTTGACGATTTTAGCGGCTCCAGCGCCCGCTGCGCCTTAGGTGGCACCATCTGGGTGCTAGGAAGTATCACCCACCTGTGGGTGAAGTTTCAGCCCCGGGGATGCAATAACAAAGCCGCAGGAATTGGAAATTCAGCGCCGGTCACAGGAGCTCTTCCTACATGCGACCGCGCGCTGCAACGTCCGGCCACGCCCCCGTAGTTTAGGTAAATTTTTAACCTCTTTGCAGGGATTAAAGCACTCACTTTTTCTGGTCATTTGGATCAAAATGACTAGGGATGTGCATGGCTGAAAATTTGTTGTGTTTAGTTTTGTTTCGTTACGTTTTTAAATAATTTCGTTTTCGGAATTTCGTAACTAATTTTGTTTCGCATTTCGTTTCGGATTGATTTGAATTTTTGAATCGATTCGATAGTTGTTGATATCCATTTGATAGTTCATTTCAAATTCGATAGTTGATGATATCCATTTGATAGTTCATTTCAAATTCGATAGTTGATGATATCCATTTGATAGTTCATTTCAAATTCGATAGTTGTTGATATCCATTTGATCATTTCAAATTCGATAGTTGATATCAATTATTCAAATTCATCTTTTATGATGATGACACAGTGTAAAACAAAATAAATTTGTTATATACCGTTTCATTTCTAATTTGTATCGTATGGATTCGTTATTTGGAAGTACTTCCGAAATACAAATTATCAAATTTCGTTCCAAATTCCAATTTTTTCCGAAACCAATGCACATCTCTAAAAATGACATTCTCCTTTGAAATAGGGCATGCCATATTGGCTCTCAGTTAGCCCTTTATGATGGTCCTGAGAATTTCCCATCATTATTATACATCATTATTAAGATAAGATAACGATAACTATCTTTTTTGTTTATTGCTGACAAACTGTTGTTTTAGCCTTTTGAATATATCTGAGCCAAATAAAAGCTGTCTAAAGAAAACTCTGTACTGGAGGAGTCATTTCTACTATGAAAAAAATTTGGACAAGCGAATGGTGAAAATTGGCCCGGTTCAAACCTTAGATTCTTGACACAGTCAGATGCAAGCTTTTCCAAATAAAAAGTGACGGAAAAATTAATGAATTTTATTAGTACATGTTTTTTAGCCTTCTTTAAAAATAACATTCACCCTGTAAGGCACACAAATGTAAACTGCAAAGAAAATATAGCAAATTGGTAGAGGTTCTATGAGATCGTTAACATTAACGTGGTTAAATGATTATTAAGAGTGTTTTTGATCTAGGCCAAGGGTATCCTTCCACTTTTCCTCCACTATTCTTCATCACTTGTTGCTTCACTCACACATCTCACTACCAACTGCTCCTCCTTCTATTCCTTGCTTCTCATTTCTAGTCACCCCCTTTTTCACCTACTCTTCCTTCCTAACTAGCCACTGCTTCACTCACTATTCCATCTACCATCCCCTGCTTCTGCTGACTGAACACTTACGACTTATCTTTCCTCCAATCTACATTATTTCTTTTGACTGTCCATTGCTTCACTGCTGCTTTGCTATAACTAAATACCATTTTCCTTTCTCTAGAGCCTATTATTTTACTGTTTCCACCTGTTTATGTCAACAGCATTATATCCAACAAAATATTATATAAGTTATCCTTTAAAATATTATAAAAATTTGCCTTATGAAATTTTCAAAGACCAATAATACTATTTATTTCCTTTTGCTAGGATTAATGTTGCCCTTATTTTTCACAACCAAGTACATATCCTCTTCAAAATCTCAAATCCATCCAAACCAAGACATTATTATAGCCTTTAACAGGCATGGACAGGATTTGGAATATGAAGAATGTATGAACCAGACATAGGCTGGCTATTTTAATAGACACTTAAGAGCTAGCCTGAGCTTATTTAAGAGATCAGTTCATGGAGATATGTTCTGTAAACTCCTAGAACGAATGGTCCTGTCCAACGCAATGAAATCATTTAATTGTGTCGAAAGCTTAAAAATGAGCAAGTGTCATGTCCCTCTGGGTTATCATTATAGTTCCAATATTAAAATTGTGTTGCTTAGCTAGACATGGGAGTATATTTGAAAAATGACCAGTGGATTAAGTATCAGAGTTGTTATTGAGTTGCATTTTCCATTACCCTCAACTTACACTTCTCTACTTACTGGTGTGACATTAAAATATATATTAACATCATCCTGAGTGTCTTGACTGGGGACCACAAAGTAAATGGCACCTGGTCCCGGATTACACTTGTGTAATGTCAAAGAACAAACCAGCTATGAAACATACGTGGCACATTAACTTCGTAGAATTAATGCCCTCTGACCTGGTAGATGCAGAAAATGTTTGCTTTAAAAAAAAAAAATCTAAATGCTGGAGAGCTTTGTAAAGTGAGACCATAATAAATCATAATCAACAACTGTGTCTTGATACCATGAACATGAGTCAGTATTCATTGAAGAATGATGAGAATTATAGAAGTCCGATTTGAGATTTCACACCCACACTTACACACTTACACACTTACACGTAGTTGGAGGCCCATGCACAGTTTTAAAATGTTTATATTATCAAGTAATATAAAGACACCATGTCTTGTTTTATTTAAAAGGTATGTTATGAAGATATATATATGTCTGTGTGTGTGTGTATATATTGTGTGTATATATCACCAGAGTATAGCAGCATTCCAGCCCTGCCCCCTGGTGGTGAGAGCAATCTAGACCAGCTCTTTCCTATCTGGACTAATCCATTCCTCCCTCTCTGCCCCTAGATTTCATTGCAGCTGGTCTGGCCTGAGGTCACATGCTCTGCCATGTCCTCTATAAATATGCAAGCCCTACATTGGCTCTGAGCTCTTGCATGGGTCTTTGTTCCTGAGGTTATTGCTTCCTGTGTTCCTGCTTCTGATATCTATTCCTGTGAATGATCTTGGCCTGGTTCTGATGATTCTTTTGTGTTATCCCTGTTTGCTATTCTGTGTACCGAATCCTGGCTAGTCTGACGTCCGTCTTTGGTTCCTGATTTCTGGCTAGTATGACTTCCTGCTCTGGTTTATGAATTTGACTTTGTATTCTGACTTATCTGTTGGTATCCCTGTTTGTATTTTGTGTTGTTTATTCCTTGTGTCCTGTATCCTGTTCTGTATCACCCAGCAGCATTATATACTTTAGTATAGAAGGCCATATAAAAGACCTTGTCCCAGATCAGAGTGTCCTCGTGTTTGTGCTGCTGGGTGCTGGTATCTTGTTTAACCCTCGCCCTTCCTGTTCTCTTGTTATGTGTATTTTCATGAGGTTCCCTTCCTTAGATAGACGGCCATCCCAAAGGACCATATCCAGAGTTCGGGTTCCTTTTAGTGTTCTGTTTTCTCATTGTTCTCCTGCCCTTCTCGTTGTTCTGTCTAGTATCTGTGCTGTGGTCTGTGTCTATGCCGCCAGCAGCAAACCTGCCTCAAGGGCTGAACATTCCATATAGAGAGCCCACCTTGACTCATGCCGGGTGCCCCCATGACACGTACATAGTGATACCATTTTTAATTGGACTAACGTTACATTTAAAACACAAGCTTTCGAGAGTATAACTGTCTTCTTCAGGTCAGGTCTGGAAGCTTTACTGAGGAAAATTATAGAATTGAACAATAAAGAGCCAAGCAAAAGTGTGGCGGGTTAGGATGGGTGTCGTAAATACTGAATAGTGATATAGTATGGTCAAGAAGGGTAAACAAACAGAAAACAGATCAAAGGCCCATAAAATAACAGAGATAAACATGATGATTGTGCCTGAAGAGGAAGAAGTCAATGATACAACGTCAAAAATAGAAAAAACACATATTGCTGGTACAATGCTGAATGTTACATGACATTGTGGTAGTGAGTTAAAAAGCCAGAGTCTACTTCGAGTCCCTCCACAGATTTTGCGTTCGAATGGCCAGTGTTGCAGTGGATTTTCTGGATGTTGTCGGTGGCTTTTTCCAGCACTTCGGGTTTTATTCCCCGAAGTGCGGGGAACGAACGAATAACCCTTTAAGTCTAGCAACACTAGTGAGAGTTGGAGTCCAGTAGATGTGGAGACAGGCATAACCTTTATTTTAGACATAAAGAGAAAGGAATTTCTCTTTGCGGTTTGCTCATATCTACTCTGGTGGTCACCCACAAAATATTCATCTTTGTAACTCCATCAATGTTTGGCAGAGCAGGGAGGAAATGAGTAAATGGCTAAAATCAGGAGTCACAATCACTCCTTCCTATTCTAAATATCTCATCATTTCCTCAGAAAATCCTACACCCTTATGTTCGTGTGAAAGTTAGTTTTATGAGCTTTGTGTCTTAACCTATGTAAGGTTTGATAAGCCTTTTTTTCCCTAGTGCTGAGAAGTTATTTTAGTGCAGATCCCACAATGGTGTAGGTTATGGCCCCATCATTACTTTAGAAATGTATGTAGGACAAGGCATGTACACACAGGTTTTTTTAAATCTCTTGTAATGCCTGCCAAACAGTAACACGAGGAAAACTACAAGACAGTAACTCCACGGTAACATTTTCGAGCAAGTTTTTGACAGAATAAAGTTGCATTTTTGTTGCAGCTTGACCCATCACCTACTCTGTAACATGTAAATTAGGTACTTTACATCTATATTTTATGCTGTGTTGAAACAGACCTTCTAAAACTTGCTTCTGGTTTTATTTACCATTTCATATTGTAGCACAGATGGAAAAGACTAAATAAACAGTATTGATGAATTTTACATTCATAACACTTAACGTTGAGAAATATCTAGCAGTTGTCTCAGATTCTGATGGCTGTGGGTACTTGTTCTATTTACTTAAAGCCCAATAGGGCAAAGGATCCCTCTGACATTTTTTAGATGTTTTCAAGTCCAGCATTTTTCAGGTAGCTCAAGGTTGCACTTCCATCAAGTAAACTTCTCTCTTAGTTTGAAACACTGCTATCTGGGATCCAACCCAAGGGTCTAATCCAGCTGTACTTGTCAATAAGCACAGAGGAAGGAGAATGTAACAAAAATACATTTATCATAAATGGGCGGAGGACATGGGTGAAATCCTGGAGAGGGATGATTGGGAAGGAATATGGAAAAAATATACAATTTAAATCAAAAAAATTAAATATTTCCCTTGTGTTTTGGAGGATGGTGTTTTATGAATAATATGACTATGTATAAACCACTGACCTTGCTCCCAGCGAGGAACAGTAAAAGGTGAGTAATGGCCATGGTATTGCTCATTTTATACATGACAAATGGACAATACCATCGCTTTGGAAAAAAAATAGTTTTTTTTTGTTTTCTTTTCTTTTAGATTTTACATGATCACACTTGGTATCAATGCAAAGGCCAGACTCTGACCTGTCCAATGACACCTCACTTGACCTTGTGAGGTGTAAACATTAGTGACGCAGGGGTCCAAAGTCCCCCTCACTGCTCTTCGCTGCAGTGCGGCGCTTTAGGTTTTTGATGTAACCATACGTTACAACGGATTGCGCCATCACCTCCACACTTGTTGGTGACATGATAAATGTGATAGTGAGTTAGTGCAGCATCATTGTTCACTTTAAAATTGAAAAGTGAAAAATGTTGCTGTTAGACAGGAAAAATAAAGAAATATTTTATTTTTATTATTACATAGAACCAGGTCATGTGTGATATCTTTGGAAAGGCCGTGCTCTGATCTTTGAGGTGATATTTCACATGGCCCTGTAGCTGCTATAGAGTTGGAGATACAGGGGTCTAATTGCAGACATAGTTATCCTTTCTCTGGGCCTATTTGGGGGCATGGGCCTGGAGCTGCTGCTCCATCAGCCTCTATGTTAATCCTGCCCTGCGTGGCGTTATACATAAATTATCTCCTGGACTCTGTATTGCATTCAGCTTGCACCTTGAATGTAGCGCAGGCGTAGATTTTTTTAATTTAGCGTCTTCTATTTGTGACAACCTTGGAATAGGACCCCATATATTTTACTTATCAGGTGAAGATTTATGCTCCGCTAGTATAGCACACCAATTAATCTGTTTCGGATTGGCAAGACCACTACCGATATCTGTCGAAAGGGGATGTGAACTGAAGGATGCATAAAGTATGTACATATGTGATGGACCTGCCTCAAAATAACTACATTTTAGGTACTTGTTGAGGTCCTCCTGAGTCCTGACTATAGTCATTGACCCATGGGTGCTCCTTCTTTTATAAATCTTTTGAGTGCTTTCCATTGCAGAAAATATTGTTTTCTAGTTTGACTCTTGCCGCAAGACATTCTATTGATGCAAACTGGGTAAAGTCTACCCTTCCTACACTCAGGGAAGCGACCATGAAGGTGAAGGATGGTTCTATAATGGCAGAATTGACTGCTGTGGTCCACAAAACCTCTAACTCCTACCATATAGTTTGGAATGTTTGGCTAAACCACCAGCTTAAACTATTTAGTTAACACGGTCTCATCTTCTGGTCTTATGGGCAGGAACTCCTACTGCTCCCCAATATTTTTTTCTCTACCTGTTTGATTTTGTTTTTCTTTTTTTACATAGCTACTTAAAGTGTATTCATGTCTTCTAATTATTAAAAGTCGTCATTAATATATCAGCGCACTCGTATTAGGGCCGGTGATAGAGAGCCACTAATGGATGATAGCTCACGCTGCATTTTTCGATTAGCTGCTCCCTTTCACTAGCTCAGCTGGGAAAGAGCACATCATTTGTGCACGATCTACATTCTCTGTATTATTTCTCGAACTGAACATTATTGTGAGAGCGTATATTTTTTTCAGAGTTGGAGAAATCTTATGAAAAGTAAAAATGGTTAAAAGTACCAACTAATGTAAATGGAAACATAACCACCCATTATTAGATCTTTAATTTACTTCCAATGAGATACAATGTATTAAGGCTACATAATGTGCAAATGCATAAGGGAGAGGTTTTACCAAGAGGTAGTAAAAAAATAAAAAAGGGCCCGGTTAGCTGCGTCACACAAGATTTGATCACTTCAGTCTGCTGTGCCAGGAGATTTGAGACAGATGTTCTCAGACACGCTGCATGCCTAAAACATTTCCAGGGGAAGGACTGCAGAGCAAGGGAGAGCGAGACAGCAAGAGAGAGAGCAAGAGAGAAAGTGACTTAATAACAGCAGGAACAGCTGGAGTGTGTGTGCAGAAAGAAAATTCTTGCCTAGGTGTTCAACTGGCTTCATGCGTTACATCTGCCTGTCAGATCTGGCTATTTAAGCTGTCACAGCCGGTGCCTTATTTATTCCATTTTTACATTTTCTTTGTGTTTTTCATTTTTTTGATTTCGATTCTTTTTTTTTCCCTTTACTTTCACCCTCGTGAATGAAGTAAAGCATTGTGACTATTACTAATCCCACACCGGTGACTTGACTTGAAATGTGGTTTTGGAGTACATCCCAGATTTCTGTTTGTTAATCTCTCTACTCCTGTTTCACAGACACCACTGGATACCGAGCAGCGAACACTTAGGAGCTCCTTCACTTCTCTCAAACTTGTCTCATTCTGTTTAACTCAATATTTTTTTTTTTTGCTTCCATACTTGGGGAGGATACCAAATGGATACCAAGCTGATCTGTCTATTTTTCCTTTTCTCTGTGCCTCCCCTGGCAGTGGGAAATCAGACAGGGCGCATCAAGGTGGTCTTCACGCCTAGCATTTGCAAAGTGACCTGCACCAAGGGACATTGTCAAAACAGCTGTGAGAAAGGAAACACCACCACGCTTATTAGTGAGAACGGGCATGCTGCTGACACTCTGACATCCAGTAACTTCAGAGTAGGTGAGTAATAGAACTGAATTAGCAATCTCTATGTGCTGCTAGAATATATAAAATATGACTCCATGTGCTACTTAAATATACATGAAACTCATTGACCAATCTGCTTTAACAGAATATGCATAAAACTGTTTAAGTCACATATTATGCTGGCACCTTGTGTTATTATTATACCGGATTTATAGTGCCAGCAGATTCAGCAGCGCTGTACAGGGGAGCTTAAAAACACAGATGATACGGTAGGATTGGAGGATCCTGTTCCCGGTGAAACTTATATGGGGATTAGATAGATAGAGACTCGAGGGGAAAGTGGTGCTTTAGGTAGCGTGCAGCTTGAAGTGACGTATGTGAGGAAGTTCCGGATTATGTCATTTGATTGTAGGCTTCTCTGAATAGATGGTTTTTCAAGGAACATTTAAAAGGGGATATTAGGGGACAGGCTGATGGGATGAGGAAGGGACTTTCACAGAAGAAGGGAATGGTTAATACTAATAAAAATCTGTACACCAATTTATATTTTTGAGAAAGTATTTTACCAGGAAGGATACATTGAGATTTCTCTCGTTTTCAAGTATGTCCTGGGTGGCGACTGTGTACGGTTAGGTGTCTTGCCCAAGGGCACTTATGGAGAGGTGCTCTTGCTGGGAATCAAACCTGTGTCTCCACAGTTATAGAGCTGTGATGTGACCCCTACTACACCCAATTACATGTACACCAATTAATGCATAACTGATGCATATGAAACAGGTTCACTTGTTGGGTATATTAGCATACACCCAGGGAAATAACTTGACTTGCAGGTACAATACATACGTGCCAAATTATTTAGATATATACTATATAATTTGTATATATATTTGCTTGCTGATCCTGTGTACAAGACTATTGAATACACAGAATAAGCTCCTTACCTATGTACCACTGTAAACCTGGAACACCACCTATCCAAATAGCACACAGTATATACTAAGTGCTAACTGGTCTTGTAGGCAGAATATGCTGAAATACAGAAAGTTTCCTTTCTGTAAAGATAGTCTATATGCACAATGACATAATCCCATGTTTAGTCACACAGTATAAAGTATAGTCATTTTGGAATTTGCAGTCTACAATGACAACAGCAGACATACTGTATGCAATAATATCAGAATAATAAACCTTTGTATTATTACGTTAACGTATAATCATAATGTTGTCAGTTACTATAAAAATCTTGTTTTCAGAGAAAGCAAGAGAAAGTAGTGATATGCTTTTATGTTAAAGTGACAAACTTATATGAAAATATAGAGGTTTTTGTAAAAAATAAATTGGTGTAAGTTTTATTTGCTTTCTAGTCAGTTAAGGTCCTAGAATGTCAAAGGCTTCTATCAGTTTGACATACATTAGAATGCGATATTTTGCAAAAACGTTTCAACATCAGGCACTGTTGCTGTTGAATAACAATTCAATTATCCTTGTCCATGAACAAGAGCATCCTACTGGAGGATTTTACGTGACAGAGCACCTTGGGGTAATAACTGATAAGTCTTAGGCTAGGGTCAAACGAAAGCATTTTTACACGCGAACGTAAAAAAGTGCGTCCGAACGCATTGACGTATTTTTTCATGGAATTCGCGAAAACGGTCATACGATGCGCATTTTCGGCCGTGATTTTTTACGGATCCAAACCAGGAAACTTTGGGTGTCTGGACGTTATGTTGGCCGGACACGAGCAGGGTCTGACGTCTCCAAATCACACACACACACCGCTAGCGGACGCAGCGCACTCTGTACGTCCGTACTAGAGGTTCTGCGTTCTCTAAAAAATGCGTTCATTTTCCACTTGCGTTGCGCAGCCGGACTTTCGTGCGACCGTACTTCGTATATTGTCCGTCATTGCCCGTCATTTGCTGCTAGTGCGGCCGTAATTAAGTGCGCCAGAACGCACATTAAAAGTGCGCTGGTCTGACCCCAGCCTTACCCTGATTTTTGTTTCTTGTGACTTGGACCATGGTTTTGTTGAGATTTTGTACTTTTTTGACACAAGTTGATTGGTTCTCTCATCCTAGTAAAATGCTTTGCTATTCAATGTATAACCTTTAATGTTTTAGATATCATTTATGTAGAAATACATTGGAAAAAGAGAGACGTCTTATTGAGTATTATAAGTTGCTCATGTGTTTGTTAGATCCAGTGTGTTGTAGATTAAGTGGTTCTAAAAGTTGCAAATAAAATTTGTCATCTGATCTTGTGTTCTTTCAGCTAGTAAGCCAGTGCCAAAAGCATAAACTTTTTACATCATGTGTTTGTTGAGTTATCCTGTTATACCTTTACTTTTTTCTATATATAGTTTCAAAGTTGATCATCTCTTCAGGGGAGAAGGTTTTATTGCATTGCTTGCCCTAAAACTCACACAACAAAAATGTCGCTTCAGATTTTTTGAGGCAAGTGCTCTGGTTAAGTTTACACCAGGTTGTAATCTAGCCCAAGGTCTTTCCCCATGCATGTCATTTCACATCACGTTCAAGAAATAGGAAGCATTGATATCCATAGATTAGTGGATACATGTATTATTTTCATTACCGGCAAAATTATTCTAGGTGGATGTTACTATTTGAATTTTTAATAATCAACCAATTACCAATGATCTTATTTATTTACATATTTTTTTAATGTTTGGGTGGGAGAGATGGTTTATTACATAAAAAGCAAAGGAAGCTGTAAAATGCTGTAACAGAAAGATCAAGGCTTTGTTCAGATAAACTAAAATAAGCCTATAGTTTAAGCTAGAATATTTATCATTTCCTGGTAGTGATGTAATACATTTTCTGGAAGCGCTTCTCAAATGTCTTAGTCATGCAGGTTCCTTTTCAAAAGCAGGTAAAGGGAGGAATGTCTCGGTGTCTGCGTGCCAGTAAAACATGACTGTGCCAGGAGTAAGAAAGATAACAAGCTCAAAAGAAAAGGCAAAGTTACATTTTTCCTAAAAAAGAAAAAGTTATCTTCTGTATCATGTTTACATGTTCTTGTCTTTGGTCTGGATGGCTGCATTACTCATTGATCGCTGTTTAAGTATGCGGCGGAATTGGCTAAAAGTGATGGAATGTACCTGCCTCGGCTTGCAGAACATCTGATTTCTGGAAAGTAAGCTCTTTCACCCAGGGCAATCATACCTCGCCTTACTCTTATGTTAATTTGTGTGAATGCTAAATGTTGTAAGTCCCTTGGACTACTACCAGGGAATGAGAATGGATATGGAATAACTGTTAAAGATACAACAATAAATTATATGGCAGTATTTTTTTATTATGTTATTAGTATTAATCAAAAATGTGTACGATCTATTTGTTATAGTTTAACCATGCCAGAACCACATTTCCTCTACTTTCACTAACACAAGTCCATGCCAGTATATATTTTGAACTGTTAGTTAATTGTAGGTTAATACCCACTTAGCTCTTTCCATTCTCTTTCAAATAGGACATCATGAAATTTGCCATACATAAAGTATCCACATCTTTTAAAACATTTTAATAGTAGTAGCAATAGTAGTAGTTGAAGTTGTTGAGAGTTAAAACGGGAGGGGGAATCGGTGAGGTTAAACATTGACACCTCCTGACCTCATCTGAAACACTCCTCCCATTTTAACCTGTTATTTTATTTTTAAACTCTGCTTAAATCCAGTGTAGAGCTGTCTCAATCCTGACCAACAAATGATATACTGAGGCTTCCTGTAAGCAGTAGCTTTTCACGTGTCAGGACTCCCCCGCGGATCCCCCTGGCTCCACTGAGTGACTGTCTGTCCGGCGGCTCCCTGTGATGGACGTCACACTCGCCAGGACCACCGCGGTCGGGCTGCTCACCCAGTGCAGCGCATGGTGGCGGCACTCTCTCTTCATGCACCCCACACCAGGTCTCGCCCCCACCAGAGCTCCTGGGCTTGTCCACCATCCAGGATGCCGATGGGCGAGTCCGACTGCAGCTTGGGGCGGCAGCAGCCAGGGCCCCAGGCTAGGGGGTGTGACCGGGTGGCTCCAAGGACGGGAGGCATGCGCCTCCGCAACCATCACTCACCTTCTGCCATACAAGGGCATGGGAAGGTTGAGAAGGAATGGAGCTGGGATCTGTCAGCAGACATGGCGCTCTATTTAAACCCCCCTTCCCAGAGGTAAGACGCTTGATAGTTGTTCCTCCTTAGAGTACCTATCTGGCGTTCCTTAAAGTTTGGATATCTGTGTATGACCCAGGGTTGCCAGATCGGCCACGTATTACTATGTCATGCAGAGTGGAGCAGAGGGAAAAGTGCTACCCTGCATCATGTATAATTCATATGCTGCAGGAAGGAAATCAAAGCAGGTCACCTGGGATTCCTATGTGATTCCTTACTTGGGTGTGTATGGAATATTCATGCTGCGGGGTGGGATTTTTCATGCACTGCCCATCAGCATGAATAAATTATACGTATCCAGGAAAACATGGCTGATCTGGCAACCCTAGTATGACCCCTGGCTTTCCCTGACCAGGATACTCGCCACCTGTACTGACCACAGGGGCGGATTCAGGGGGGCAATGGGGCAATTGCCCCTGCCGAGAAAATCGGCGCCGCCGGCCGCTTTTCTCCCTATGAGCGTCCGCTGGCATGCATCTTGCCCGCTCGCCTTGGATGGGAACCACCTGACCAGCGCTTGAGATCGCGGAGTTCTCGTGAACTCCACAATCTTGCGAGAACGCAACTGCACTGGTCGGGTGGTTCCCGGTGAGCGGCCAAGTTACATGCTGGCGGCCGCTCGTAGGGAGAAAAACGGCCAGCGGGTACTCTGAGCAGCTGCGGAGGGGCCTGAAAGCAGAGGAGGTGAGAGCTGGGGCAAATATACCCATGTGAGCTGGGGGCAAATATATCCATGTGAGCTGGGGGCCAATATATCCATGTGAGCTGGGGGCCAATATATCCATGTGAGCTGGGGGCAAATATATCCATGTGAGCTGGGGCAATATATATATCCATGTGAACTGGGGCAAATATATCCATGTGAGCTGGGGGCAAATATATCCATGTGAGCTGGGGCAAATATATCCATGTGAGCTTGGGGCAAATATATCCATGTGAGCTTGGGGCAAATATATCCATGTGAGCTGGGGCAATATATATATCCATGTGAGCTGGGGGCTATATATATATATATCCATTGTGAGCTGGGGCAAATATATCCTTGTGAGCTGGGGCAAATATATCCTTGTGAGCTGGGGCAAATATATCCATGTGAGCTGGGGCAAATATATCCATGTAAGCTGGGGCAAATATATCCATGTGAGCTGGGGACAATATATATATCCATGAGAGCTGGGACAAATATATCCATGTGAGCTGGGGTCAAATATATCATGTGAGTTGGGGCAAATATATCCATGTGAGTTGGGGCAAATATATTCATGTGAGCTGGGGCAAATATATCCATGTGAGTTGGGGCAATATATCCATGTGAGCTGGGGGCAAATATATCCACCTGTCACTGTGAACCCAACACCAGCTCTTGGCCAAAACTGGTAGAATGCCCCCCCCCATAAAACCTGTGTCTGGATCCTCCCCAGACTGACCCATTGCTTGAAACTTTGTAATCCCCTTTTGCCTTGTGAATCTGATTATCCGCCTTGGACCCAGCTCCCATCACTCCCAGCCAACCCAGGTACTGCATAGTGAGCTCCAGCCGAACCCGTGACGTGACATCACGTGATTGTGGGGGAGAGCTAATCAAATGACTTTCAATGCCAGAGCACAAAAAGACTCTAACTCCCTAACCTAGCCCTAAACCTAACCCTAACCTTTAAGCCTAACCCCTACGCCTAAGCATAACTCCCTAAAAGTTAGGATTAAGTTTAGGCACTGGGATTTTGGATGTCTGGAAGTTGGCCATCAGGGAATTGTCTGTGTAGGGAACTTGATATGTCGGGCACTTGTTCTGTCTGGAAGATGGCCGTCGGGATGTTAGCATTAGGGAACCTGGTTGTAGGGATTTTGTCCGGCACCTGTGTCAGTCATTCATGGAGGCTAGAATGGACTATCAGGCCCTGTGCAAGGGTTTGTCATTGTCTCTGTAAACCTGTCTGTTTCTGTCAATATCAATGTCACCTAATCTCTGCCCATGTGCCATTTGTGTCTTTGTCAATGTCAGTAGGTCTGCCTGTCACTCTCTTTGTCTCTATCATTATTAATATCTGTTTCTGTCATTGAGTCTGGCTTTATAGTCTAGGTCTGCGTTATTGTATTGGTCTCTCTCATTTTCAGTGTGTCTGGTTTTGTCTGTGGTTCTGTCATTGTCAGTGTGTTTGTGTCATTTTTGATGTGTATGTCAGCATCTATGTAATGTTGACTGCACCTCAGTTTCTCTGTATTTTTGATCAATGTCACCTTCTCTGTCAGTGTTTGTCATAGTTTGTGTGTGTCCCTGTCAATTTTCGTGGGTGTCAGTCTTTGGCAGTATCTGTGTGTGGTTTTCAGTTTCGCTCTGTGTCAATGTATTTGTGTGTATATTGTCAGTTAAAGACTGCCTGTGTGTATTTGGGGGTCTGTATCTGGGAAAGATAGGTGACAGAAACATTTTATAGTATACAGACATATATACATATAAATATATTGAGACACACATGAATATATGAGGCATAACTGGGGACACTGTAGGAGGTAAGGGGAAATCAAGGAAGACATTAGATGGTGAGGAGGATACATACATCAGGGGGTTATGGAAACAGGTAAGTGGGTGACAAAAGATTAGCAGTGAAACATTTGGGGAAGATAGACCTTACAAGAGTATAAGAAGTATTATGGGACCAGAGACAACATTTGATATAGAAATATTGGGTGGAGGGGCACAATGTTTTTTGCCTTTCGGCAGAAGTCTCTGCTCTGGCCTTGATTAACACTCTATATATTCTTAATAAGTTATTTTAAATGAGTTAAGTAGCGGCTCAGCGGAGAAGAAAAGTCAATGTTAGTATAATTTTACAAATGAATGTGGACATGTCCAGCGAAGAGGGAATTATGTACTTTTTAACAGATACTCTCTTGAAATTTTCAATGTTAAGACAAATGAAGATCACCAAGAAAAGTAAATGATCCTGTCTGCGGAATTCTGTAGGGAATTGAAAGGGAAGGTGGGGGGGACATCTGCTAGCTGGTTTTCGAGACAAGAAAACAGTTGCAATTTTTCTGAAGGGTTATATATTAATTAGTAGCAGAATTACAGTTTGCTCTGAGGCACAGACTTTTATCTTATAAATCTCTGGTAATGTTTCTGCTACATCTGTGCCCTATAAATTAAGTGAAAAGTGTTTAAAATAAAACAGGAGGATAACATTAAACAACCTTGTTTCGCATGCAGATTTGTGCATCTGCCGAACTTATGTGGAACTGACGTCGGTGGATTCGTATCTAGAAAATGATTCAAATAGGTCATGAGTTGCATACTTCCCAAGTGTTATTCTTTGAGAGAGACACTCTATATCATTTACATCTTTTCTACAAGTTCAAAATGTACAGTCGTACATTTGTAAATGTATGCAGATACTATTTTATGTAAGTAAAATACTTTGATCATTTTCATAAATTAGTTATTTTTTTTCAGTTGCATAATCTTTTTGTATGGGTTTCAATGAAAACTTAGATTTATATTCTAGTGTCAAAATGTCATGGCCTTTTTCTGTAAGGAAAGTATTTTAGGCCATATTGTTTAACAGAAGCCAAATCAATTCAACAAAAGGGCTAAAGCATATAGATATAGCCAATTTGTTCTCAAAAGTCAGTGTTTTGGCACAGCCACCCCCTTGAGTTATTTGTGACATATTGCATGCTTTCTTTTGGGGGTTTTCTGATCCATTAATTTGCTACATATGAAAGCACCGTTTGACATGTAGATATTCACACTACAGACAAATGTATTTTTTTTAATAAAACCATTAGTATTAATTGACTTTCTTCCTTCATTTTACAAAAGAAGTTTATTTTATCCTTTTAGGCAATAATTTCATATTATCATGCATTAAAAAAAACAGTCAATTATTGGATAGGGCACACACTTTGGACTGTAACTTTAAGAATTCTTAATTAGGCAAAACATATCCCTGCATAAATGAATCAGCTATGTGAGATACACTGTTGTGTCATCATCATTATACCATAGCAAGTAGCCATGTGCCGAAAGCAAGGCCATTCAACCCACATTCAGGCACCTATGAATAGCTGCAATGTCAGGTGATTTTAGTTGGCACAAAAGCCAGATGTGGCAATGCATGGAGCTTCAGCTTGGCTATACATTGAAAACTAGAAATCATGTCTCAACTTTGTGATTTACTATCCTAATCAGTTCATGTTGTTGTAAACTGTGCTGGATTAAGGCCTTCATGGAGAAGAGTTGGATGTGCCTCTGCCGCTTCTTCTCACCTACCCAATGTACCATTACCAGGGGCTGAGTGGCAACTTTTGGCCTCGGGGCAAGTACAACCCAAAGTTCCATAGTGCAGCAACTCGGCCCCCCACTTAAAGTGCTTTGATTGTTCATTTGCTCTTATTTGTGGCCTCCACACTGATTTTCTCTTCTATTACCAATTGCGGCTGCACCTCTCCACAGTAGTTAGCTGAGGCCACGAGTAAGCAGTAGAGAGGAGCACAGCCCTCCCTGCTCAGCCATTTCACCCCTGTGTTCTCATTTTGAATGTTTTGCAGTCATTATTTTTAACCCCATAAGGGCCACTGACGTACATAGTACATCCTGGGGAAAATTCTCCTTAAGGCCCAAGGATGTAATATGTACATCATGGTCTTTTTAACCCCCTCCCTCCCTATACTCAACTCTCTGGCCGGGGTCCCACGTTGGTCTGGCTTCCTTGAAGTCGGCCCGATGGTCCCCAGTCGTCGTGATGAAGTTTTCGCAGGGCACGATAATGTCATTTTCAGGCAGCCCCCCTGCGCCTTCAGGGGAGAACCTGAAAGGGGAGAGGGGGTACTTTGGACCACTCCCCCTCCCAAACGGCAGCACTTTAAAAAAAAGAGAGGCACCGCTGGAGAGGGCAGAGTCTGCCTGATCATGGCCTTTCCAATTATAGCAAATATGACTGTTTGCTGTAACAATAAAAAATAATCAAAACATTTTTTAAAAAATAAAAAGTGGGTGTTTTTTTTTTTTTTAATTGTCTGGGGTATAATAAAATAGGACTACAAATCACGTTTAAACATGATGAGCAAAAAACGTACACAATAAGCTCAACACACAGAGGTGAAATGGCTCAGCAGTGATGGGGTTAAAAAGCAAAAAACATGTAAAAATTGGCCATTTCTAATTTCAGGACAAAATTTGTAAACTATTTAGCCAGGGCCTTTTTTGGCAGTTGTAGACTTTGGGGATTAAAGTTTGAAAAAGTGTGTTTTTTTTCCAATTTTTTTCATTATATTTCATACATTTTTTAAAGTAAATTATACAATATAAAGAAAATAATGGTATCTTTAGAAAGTCCTTTTAATGGCGAGAAAAATTATATATACTGTAATATGTGTGGGTTCCATAAATGAGTAAGAGGAAAATTAGAGCTAAACACAAATAGCGCAGAATTGTAAAAACAGCAGTGGGTACTTTCGGACGGACAATGGTAAAATCGCCCAGTGGCATTGAACACGATTCAAAGTAGTTTTCATTGTATGACCCAGACAAATTATGTATCCTTTTTTTCAGCAGACTTGGCAGATTCAAAGTATAGAATTTCTATGTGTATACGCCATGTCCCATCAGAATGCTAGAACAAAAAATGTTGAAAAAATTTGCATTCCCATACAGATGTCAGCGTGTAAAATTATTTTTTCATATTTTAGCATCCAATCCTTTGTGGTTATATATTCTATGGGTTACTCTTGTTACAAAAATGAAATAGAAACCTGTTACTGCACTTTTCTGAGAAAATAAGAAATTTTAACCAAAACTTTTTTGGATAATTGTGGTTTATGAATAAAATTATTATGTATAAAACACTGAACTTGTTCCCGGTGTGGTAAATGAGAAGGAGGAGTAATGGCAGTGGTATTGCTCATTTTATACACTACAAATGGATTATGCAATTGCTTTGGAACAAAAACAAATAGGATAAAAGTTTAAAAAAACACACCTTTTTTTCCCCTTTTTAGATTTTACATAGTCATGTTTGGTATCATTGGATAGGCCTGACTCTGACCTGTTCAATGATACATCACTTGACTTTATGGGGTGTAAAGAATGAAGATAAAGGGGTTAAAAAGACCCCCACTCTCCTCATAGTGGTGTGGGGGCTTGTGTTTTAGAGGGACCACTGTGTAATAACACACTGCATCATCCCCTCCCCATTTGCTCCCGTCACTGAAATTGGGAAGTTCAGTTAGTTACCTGTTCTAGATCCATACACCTATACAAATGCATGAAGGCATGTTGGGAAAAGCAACTTAAAACAACATGAAGCTTTCTTCCCAGAATTGTGCCTTGGGGCATTTCATTCATATGCTCGTGCTCTGAAGATTACAGTAGTGCTTTGCATGTGGGAGATTTTTGTGTTCTGTTTACATCCTTGTGGTTTAAGTACAAATTGGTTGGAAAGTGTGCAGTGTAAAGTCAGAGAAGCTGCACATTTCTTCTCATCGAAAGCAAATGAAAATTACATTCATTCTTCAGTTTTGAATGGGCTGGGCGTACGGTTCTTTTGGTGATATATATAGATTGCTCATGTTCATTTATTATACAGTATGCATTCAAGGACTAGTGATGGTGGTGATTGAGCGTCACAACATATTTGAAAATTTCTCCTGATCTGGCTACAGGGTCCCAGTGTTACACCATCAGGTCTGTTCACCAAAAGGTGAAACGCAGGAGAATTGGCAGGAGAAGAGAACAATCTAGACCAAATAGCTGATTTGGAAAGTGAGATAAATGGGAGAATTTTTCTGGTTTGGCTATTTTGATCTAGACTTTTCACTTCTTCTGACTTCTCCTGAGTTTCACCTTGTAGTGAATAGACCTGTATATCTCCCAACATTGCGAGGTATGACTCAGGGAGAGTAATAGGAAAGTCTTAGGGGGACGGTCAGAATGGAGGCTGTGTGACATAAAGCGGGACAGTTAGGAGGTATGTTACACTATGGGGAAGAAATTCTATATGTATTCTTAACCAGGCCAGATCCACTACTGATAGGGAATCATAGAAGAAGCATTATGTGGTAGCATTAAGTTAGTGTCCTCAAAGTGGGATATCAGCAAGATCAACTTATTATTGTCAATATTAAAACATTGTTTTTTTACTACTTTTATCCAAAATTTTCAGACATGGGTTCCACTTGCAACTCAAGTCCTCCATTCTAGTATTAGCTAAAGCTTGGGAGTTTTCTGTGTCTTCAAAATGTTTGTCAGAGACCCTATTGTTGTATAGGATAAAGACTCTCTTACACAATTACGGCTCATACCGCACATTTCCCATTACAAACAACCCAAACACCACTACTTTAGGAACCTTGACATACAACACTGCCTCAGTCCCAGCATATTTCACAGAACACTAGCAGACAAAAGCTAGATATCCGTAATGTTGTAAACGTTGCAAAAGCATTAGTAAAGACCTGTGTGTATCTCTATAATTGTGACTTTGATGAAAACCAATCCATATATTTTGAGTAATCCAGTTAATATCAAAGGACTTGCTAATGTTTTGATGCAACTGTAGTGCTGTTGCTGTTGGGGCCGAACAACTGACTATAATAAGCTGACAGTATTTACATAAATCCGGAAAAAGTGCTGTTTTAGCAATTACTAACATGGTTAATTGTTGCCAAGACACTCTTTACTGCTTGTTTTTAACAAGTTTATTATGTACTGCAAATCCTGAGGCATATTGAGGTCTTTAATGATGCTGACTCCTCTACATAGAGCTCTCCTGGGGCTAGTATGTCATTTCTGGGCATACACTTAATCAAATGATGAAATTAGGCTTCGATAATTTATTTGGTAATTCAATTTTTTTTCTTTAAGATCAAATGTTATACCCCCAGAAGAGCCCAACAGCTGTTTGCTCTGTTGACTTGGATAAAAACGTCTTCTGCCTAATTTAATGCGTTATGACTTCAACGATACTAAGTTTTTACTGTAAATACTTCTTTTTGACATTAGCTCAGAAGTCATCTATTATTAAGAATATATCACACTTACACACACATACAACTTTTTTTATGTTTATATGATGTTACACAGAGACCAAGGGCACTATCGCGTGCCCCTCGCTAAAACCGGAATGCAAAGGGGAAAAATTTGCGTTCGCTAATTTCCCCTTTTGTGTCCCGGATTTACCAGCAGATCGTGGGGCAGGCGCTGAATCCAGCAGCCTGCCCTGTAGGGATCGTCCATAGGACGCCATGGAGACTTCTCCTGTCGGGTCACTCTCGTGAGTTCCTGCTGGTTGACGGAGTGATAGCGTAGGGAGGCAGGGGACTTTTTTCCCTCAGTCTCCCTCTGCTCCTGGCGGCCAGAAGCAGCGGATCGGGTCGCTGTTCTTGCCGCAGGGTAAGCGGTGAGTATTTGATTTTTTTTGGGGGGGGTTTGAGCTGCAGCTAACGGATTCTGCAGCAGCGGAATCCGTTAGCTACACCTCTGAGCTGATGGTAACTTTTTTAGCTAGCGCCAGCTCTTAGTAACTAGCGTTAGGACCAAGTGATCCTAACGCTAGTTACTCTGTGCTTGCACTTTTTGCTCCCCTTGTTAGGTAAAGGGAGTGTAAAGTACAGTAAGTACAGATCGCAAATTAACGTGTGCCAACGGATTTTTGAACTCTTTAGCGATTCAAAGGTGGTCTGGGCGCAGCGCTATCACCTCTATTAAGCCAACGCTAGTGTTAGCTTGAAGGAGGTGATATTGCCCCAAGTGGTCCAGCCAAACACTTTGTCAACGAAACATTGAATTGCAGGCACGGACACTTCCGTTTTCTACTTTACTTTAGTAAATTGTTGTTTTCTTATTCTATAATTATTTACGTGTTGGTGGCTTAGCTTGTTCTCACTGGTCAGAAAATATTAATACGCAACAATTGTTCTGTCCATAGACATGTTTCACCCATATGGACTTATCTTGTGAACCGGGATACAAATTGTGCTAAGTCACTGGCCAACAAATAAATTTGAAAGCATATTCTTGTAGTGATCAAATGAACCCTGAACTAAACTTCTATATATTATATCTTGTGGTTGTCTTTAAATCTTTGAGAAAGCTTGCCAAATAATTATACGTATTACCTTATAGTTTAATACCCTGCACATTAACACCTTTGCTACCATGCGCTCCATAAAACCACTGTCAGAAACCAGTGGAATTATAGAAAACTTCTTTCTACTATATAAACTGTAACATCTATGCTTCATTCTTCCTATATGATGCAATACAATGAGCTCATTTTATATGCAGAGGGTTTCCCACGATGGTCCAATTTGGCTACTGATGCATGTGTGCAAGTAGACTGGTTCTGTGACCTGCAGCGCATGGGCTTTGCTGTTCTAGAGCACATATTCAAACAAATTAAATTTTGCAATAAAGGAAATTGCTTTGCATTGCTCAAGAAAAACACCAGGTCAAATATGCCCAATTTATTTATTTATTTATAATGGATTTTACCAGGAAGGATACATTGAGATTTCTCTCGTTTTCAAGTATGTCCTGGGTTCAAGAACATTGAATGATTACAGAAATACAAAATCGTAAAATGCAAGATATTAACACAAAACCAAATATACAGATTAACAGAAAAATAAATATGTAGGAAATAAAGTCACTATGTTACATGTTTACAGGTGCATTCCGTATTGAGGTATGCTAATAGGGAGCTCTTAAGGGACTTTAGACTGGGGGAAGATTTGATGGTGTCTGGGAGGTTATTCCATATTTGCGGTGCTCTGTAGGAAAATGAGGATCGAGCCACTTTCTTTTTGTATTGCGGTATTGCAAGTAAGGTGCTGGTCCTGGATCTGAGGTTATAGGATGAGGGAACTGCTGGGGCAATCAGCCTATTCAGGTAGGGTGGTAGCTTCCCAGAAATGCTCTTAAACACCAGATTGGAAAGGTGAAGAGTGCGTCTAGATTCCAGCAATGTAGGGGTACCTGCAGGTGCTTTTGAAGCTCGAGTACACGCGGTCTTGATAGTTAAGTGCTTACCTTTGTTTCTTCCTTGTCAATCACCTGCCCTTTCTCATTCACACAGGTCTATTCAATAAAGGTGAAACTTAGGAGAATGACTGGAGAAGTGAAAAATCCAGGTCCAAATAGCCAAACCAGAAAAATTCGGCCATTTATCTCATTGTCCAAACTTGCTATTTGGTCTGCATTGTTCTCGTCTCCTGTCAATTCTCCTGAGTTTTACCTTTTAGGGAATAGACCTAACAGTATAGAAAATACTGGTGACCCACTCTTCCTTCCACCTGTGCACAGGGAAGATCACATCTAAAATCTTCAGACTCCTGATGGTTCCAGGAGAAATAGGAAAATATTTTTTTTTATATTCCTACGTTCCATTCTCAATTTCAATAGTAATTGATTTTATTAGTATAGTATACGTATAGCAAAGCCAAAACTCCATAACAATTTCATTTATTGTCTACAATTCTGTTTTATTTCTAAAAAAAAAATAGGTAAAGGAAGCAGGGTTAATATTATGAAATATATGTTTTAATAACAGTTTTACATTCTCTTGAGCAGAAAACTAATAAATAATTGACAAACATTAATTTAAAATACTGTGATTTAATGCTTTTGCTGTTATAAATGATGGGTTCTTGAACAACAACTTCATCTTTATGCACTTTTTATCCTTATTTGGTAAAAACGTTTCCAGCTAGCCATACTTTCTGTATCATTTCCTTTCTGTCAAGCATTTTGCTCACTTACATATGCTGCCAAATCAAGCCATTTATAAGGATTGGCAAGCAATAGGAGCTTTTCGATTTCCAAATGAAATGATTTCACCAGAGCTTAGTTATATTTGGCTCAGCATATGGTCGGAGCACTGTAAAATTTTATTTTCAGAGATATCAACATCATATACAATCCCGGCAAGTTATATCTTAAAGTCTGGGCATCTGAAGTATTAAATAGGGAGGTTTTCCCACAAGCAGATAAATACAGTGTTTAGAATTCCTCATTGCCAGGAGCAAGTGTTCAACTATTATCCTTGGATTATAAACTTTCCAAAAACCGTCCAAAGAAATATGAAAAGTGATTACTAGAAGAATCTTAGAAATACAAAGTGATGTTATTCAGGTAGTGGAGAAAGGCTAAAAATTTGATGCATGTTGCTATACATACACAACACTAATGACAATTTAATTTCTTCACATCAGACCACTTTGTGTGGCCTACTACCTCTTAACCCCTTCGCTACCAAGTGATTTTCCAAAAAAAACATTGTCAGAAACCAGTTGTGACAAAACGGCCGCCCCAATGTTTATTTGTAGTTATTTTGCTTGCATTTCATTGTCTCTGTATATAGGGTAGAGTGTTTGTTCTCCTGTGCCCTATTACCTGATGTCTGTGTCATATTAATTTTCCCTTATGTGTTTATTGTAATGTTTGTGTACCTTCCTCTGTATAGTGTACATCTCTGTATTAGCTGTCCTCTGTCTTTATATTGTACTCCTCTGTGGCTACCTCCTCTCTGTATATTGTATACTCCCTGCTGTAAGAAGATTGCTTTAAGATGAGAATGCATGTGTAAACACTCCATTGTGTTGGATGGCTCTTTCTATTGTTCTCTGACTGGAGACTCTTGATCTTATCCGTAATGTATTCTGTAAGGGAGGGGGTTGTGTCTCAACTGTTTTACCTGTGTGTATTTGTGAAAAATAATGCATTCTTCAATTGGATTTTGAATCAGTAACAACTCCACAGTTTATGTGTCGTCTATTCTGTGTGTTTGTATGAATATCTCCTGTGTTCAGCGGAAAGGGGCGTCCAGACAAAGGGTACCGAGCGTGAGGGTACCTCGATCCTTAACACCAGTGTTTTTTTGTAAAATTATTTCTAATTACACAGTAAGAAGTATTTACGGGTATATTTGTATTTCTTACTGTAAATAACCTATTTGGCCAGTAGATGGTGCCATCTACTGCCAAATTGAGTTACAGCCGTTTCAGCTGCAGCTCAATTTTTTTTTGAAAAAGCTTTCTCTGTTGTCGGTTGCAGATTTCCCGATGTCAGGGCATTCTTCAGCCAATTTTACACAGTTTTAGCTCTTTGGCCATTATGCCCACAGGGCTAAAAGTTTGGGGGTGCCCTTTGCAGCCCAAAAGGAAACCAAATTCATTTGCAGCAAACAAATTTAATTTGCTTTTGGGCTGCAGATCTGCAGATTGAGATATCTCGATATTGGGGCATCGGATGGTGCCTTTGAAGCCCGAGATATCTCGATCTCCAAGTTCAGGTATTTTTGATTTTCAGAGTACCTGTTGGTGCCCTGATATTGAGTATACGCTATATGGTCTTAAGCCCGTGAGACACTGCACGCAATCGCTGAGCAGTGTGAAGCGGAGCAAGGGGAAGCAGCACCTGGCTTTAGGAAACAAAGATAAGTGCAGGGTTGAGGAGTTAATTGAATTTCCACCAATCTGCTTACTCATATGATCAACTTGTCTTTCGTGCCATGATGCGATAATTTTTAAATTCACTCTGATTACTGTAAGTTAAATATTTCCAATTCTGTGTCACCAGCTACGTTTCTGAATGCGAGGTGGCACTCAGCTGCTAAAAGTGCACATCCGCATGTTGCTGCAACGCATTTCATGTTGTGTCACATCCTTAATTCAGTAGCAATTCAAAGGAATTCTTCTTGCTATCGGTGAGTCATTCAGACGATTACAAAACTGCATGGCACATTTGGGTATAAAAACATTTCTCATGTGATTAGATGTGTAACTTTGTTCATATACGGGATTATCCTCTAACCACCATAATTTACATGAAAGAACGGTGGAATTAGTTTGAACTCCAAGGAATTGCATTGGATCAATTATAGTAAATACTATCAGGGTTATTCAAAGAGATCCGATTTGTGGCCGAAAGGTAACCGAACAGTGAAATTCAGCGTACGGTTACCTTTCCAGGCCATTCGGCTATTCAGAGAGCAGGCAGTTCGCCAAATGTTGGCGAATTGCCTGCACATACGGTGCCTGTTCATTGCCTGTTCGAGGGCAGTGAATTCCCCCATAGAGAAGCAATGCTTCGTCTATTCAGAGAACAAAAACTAGCAGGGAAAAGTTGCCGAATTGCCCTGCTGTTCGGTGGTTTCATGCGGCATATTTATTCAGGCGAATCCCATAGGCTTCAATGTTAAAAATATTCTCGTTTTAATTCAATATCTAATAAGCCGTTGATTATAATATTCTGCAGTAAAAAGTCTCTTTACGTATAGATGTTTTAGGATTTTTTAGGCATTTTTCAGGACTGTTTTCCAAAAACAAAATCAGTTTTTTTTAATCGTTTTTTTCTTTTTTCTGTAACAGTCCTTTTTATTATCATTCACTGGATCTTATATGTAAATTTCAGACATTTTCGTTCTGTAGTTTCTTTGCAAACAGCGTTTCACTTTTCAAACATTCAAGCATACTGTTTTTTTATTTTCACTCCATTCGTCTGCGTTGTCGGCTTTTTCCGTCGGCTGCTCTGCGCTCTGATCGGTGGCTGCTTGGGTTTCTCCGGCGTGTTCGGAGGGGTTAATACACCTATTTTGCTGGTTTCGGTGAGTGTTCGATGGGTTTTGCGGTGAGTGTTCGGCGGGTTTTGCGGTGAGTGTTCGGTGGGTTGGCGGTGAGTGTTCGGCGGGTTGGCGGCGGGTTTTCCTTACACTTCGGGGACCCTGTGGTGCTTGCTGAATACACCACAGGGTTGCCAAATCACGCCGTATTGAAGCGAACAAAAAGTCACCGAACGTACGGTGACTTTTTGATTCTCTTTGAATAACCCTTTATATTTAGGGAACCTCCATCGTCGTTCTTCATATGTTTCACCATTCTCTCCACCATAGTTTCTGCTGCAGTCTTCAGCCCACTTTCCAGTGGAATTCCCAACAGTGTTTCCACTGTAGTTTCTGCTGAATCAAATGATTTTAAAATTAACCACTCCACTTGTTATGACACACACCACTACCATGGGATTTTCCAGATAAACACTGTCAGGAACCAGTGATTATTTTTTTTTTGGAAAATAATTTAATTATACAGTAAGAAATCTTTGGGAAAATTCTCAATATTTTCCTTACTGCAATAGCTTATTTGGCAGGCAGACGTCGCCATCTGCTGACCAAAAGGAGTTACTATAGTTCTGTGCTACATATAAGATTAGCTGGGTAGATGTCTTCTAAACGCATTCTCAACTTGTTTTAAAAAGTGTTGGCACATCAAACATCGTGCCCACAGTTCTACCCCTTTAGGGGCATGTTTTGTTTGCAATTAACACATACAGGGTTATTCAGAGAGCAGTGAAAAGCAGGAGAATGACTGGAGAATGGAAAATTCTAGGTCCAAATAGCCAAACCAGAAAAATTCTCCCATTCATCTCACTTTCCAAATTGGCTATTTAGACCTAGAATTTTCCATTCTCCAGTCATTCTCCTGCTTTTCACCGCTCTCTGAATAACCCTGTTAATTACTTTGCAATGATCCTGTGGAACACCATATCAACTATACTCAACATCGGGGCACCAGGTGCCTAAGTTGTAGATCAAGTATAGTTGATCTTGGAAGTGGAGGGTTTAAAGTAATTCCAATGTAGTTTCAGTCAATGTTGTTTTTACCATCGTTTTCAGGGTAATTTCTATTGGAGTTCTGTGAATATTGCCTCTTTAAATTCGCCATTGTATATTCCCCAGTGTTGCGAACAATGGTAGTACAAAGCTAAATGGAGTACAGTCGCAGTTTATTCATTTTACAAAAGTATAATGGCGGTACTGTTGTTTACCATTGTTTGCATCAACTTTGGCCATCTGGTGAAACAAAATTCAACAACAGCAATCAAAGATCAGTATAGTAGGTAAAATTGTGATTTTGATTGTAATTAAGGTGAACTTCGGTGGCACAATGGTGATTAGTAGCCCCTATGGTACTACAAGTCTCTGAATGCAGTACAAGCAGAAGTTTTATTTTTCATGGGCTGATGGAGATTCTGCCTTTTCAGTTGTTTGCGCTCTCTATTGCATTTTATTAGCTACAAGTATGAGTTTTTAACAACATAGTTTTTATGTTCTTTAGAAGAACATTGTGGAATTTTGCACCATAAATATTCAATAAAGTCACCACCAATACTGACATTTTGATGAGGTATTCAAGGTGGTGGATGTCCTCTTTATGCCTATTACTGGATGGTTTCTACCAGCCTCTTGCAATGTCTCTCAATTTTTAATTGTCCATCTCAGATACATCTAATTTCCTGTCTTTTAAGCTACCTGGCTTTATTTGCTTCTTTTCTGCAATTTGGGAATTAAGTACCTCTTGCATTGATTTATTTTACGTTGTTTTACTTCTTATGGTTGGACTTTGCGTGAACCTCTCACGGGACTCTACAAATACCTTGTTTTATGACTCAGTCAGGCTGACCCCTTCCGTCTTGACACAATATGTATACATTTGCTAAATTTTGTTTGACTCTGCAAAGTATATTAAGCAACATATAGTTCATAAAGCCCTGCTTACCTTTTACTTTTGATTTCACTGTGCAGAGAAACAAATGTAGCTGTTTGTACTCTGCTATTTTCCTTTTCAGATAATTCAGTAGGAAAACCCTCCCTTTCTTTATTAAAAGGGAAACCTTGCAGGTCAATCCTTATAAATACAATATATTTTATTTACATACCGGTAGTTCTGCTGCTTTTTAGACAGCTGCATTCTTCTACACTTTATCAAACTCATGACAATTACATATAAGCAGGGTATACGGAAATTATTGTCTGTGTTTGAACGTGTTCTTTGTGTGTCAAGTCTTATTTCTGCCTCTGTTATGTTTATGTCATAAACAGACTGGACTACAAGTTGATGAGGCATACCTTGTAAACTCAGAACTCTTTTTTCACTGATCCAAATTTTTGTAAGCAGCAAAATGAATAATTAACTCTAACAATAGCGTACAAACAAACTAATTATGCAATTTATGTTACAATATGGTATCCAAGAATATGCAGTACATACAGGGCCACCATCAGATCATTACAGCCCATGATGCATTCTGGGGCCTCCCGACAGGGAGCCATCCATTGGCAGTGTCCTTCCCTCTTCACGGAGCACCGGTATTGGCCTCTCGGAGTCCAATTCCAGAGCTTCAATGGGGCCTGTGGCATAGTCTAGGGCCCAGCTAGCAACATCCTATTAGGACAGCTGCCGGCCCCTTTAGCCTTCCTCCCGGTGGTTGTTGGAGCACAATGCGGTCTGTGCTTCAGTAAACCACAGACCCCATTGCAATTCCACAGCAGCATGCTGGAGCTTGGTCACTGACTCGCTGAGCACTGGAGAACTGGTGCGAAGAGGGAGATGATTTGAGGTCTGTGCTGTGGGTTGTAAGGCAGGGGAGCACCAGCCCAGCTGAAGGGGCTATATACCTGAACCACCCTCTGCTACTGGAAGACCGGGGATTATGCCCCCTAAATACAAATAAGGTAAGCAGGAGAGGGGCAACATTTAATAAAACAAATATATATATATATGTAAATGTTATATATTATATATTATAAAAATACATAAAGTATGTACGTAATAGTTAAACATATTTAAAATATCTGTTGTAAGAGTTTTTTTGTAATTTTTTATTTAAATATATATATTATATTATATAAGAATATTTTAATCATTGTTCACTTTATACGAAAGAAACAGTGGTAAGTGCCCACGATATGTACCTCCACTGGAATTCCAAGCTAGACCAGATGGTTAGTGGTTTCCCCCAAACCAAGAAAGCGTAGAAATGGATACTTATCTGGTCAACGCGAAATTCAATGCTTAGGAGTTCAGATGGCTCTCAAGATATCATCATCCATATGGAAACATATAAGAAGCAAAACAGAAAATAGCATATATTGGTGTAGTATGTCGCATACAATATATAAAATCGAATAGCCGCGTGATGAAGCCGCGTGTTAGCGGCGAAATGCGTTCTGGACAGCAGTCTTTGCAGTGTGAATAGCTGAATGATCTGTAGAAATAAACATGTTCAGGGACTTGTCTCATTATTGGTTGTTTTGACGGGTGTCTAATGCCAGTTTTATATGACACATGTTCAAAGCATTATTGTATCTCTGTCCTATATATTAATATATCATTATGGGGATACTCTGCAAACAGCTGACACACACTGTCAGGTGTGTGATGGTTCGAGCCCAACTTGTAGTAATACAAAGGGGAAGCCAGGTATCAGAGTGGAAATGAGAATTTATTGAGTACAAATAATAAGGGAAGCATATTAGAATTACTGGAGTAATACCAAGGAGGTAGGAACATGTATAAACAAAGGAAAATAGATATAAATGTAAAAATAAAGAAGATACAAGGGAGATCAGAAAGTGACTGAGAGACAAGCAAGTGGCCGAGGCAGGGGCAGGCAGTGGCAAGGATGGGCTCAATAGAGGCAGTGGCAAAGTAATCAGCATTTTATTCCACTAAAGAACCCACTATGTGTAATATATTCATCAATCAGTACTGACATCTCCAAGTCTACCTGAAACAATCTTTAGATAGATCTGGTGAGAAAGTGATCCAATAATACAGTGAAATCATTTTGAAATAGTTCTAGTATAATGTAAATCATGTTAGTAATTGTGATTAAAGCAACACTTACCAAAGAGAGACTCAATATTTAAGTCTTCAGTCAAAGGAAAATTGTCAAAAATAATAAGCACCATTGGAGCAATGGAGTAAGCTTCCAAATGTGTCCTAGTAAACAATAAAAACAACATGGCACATAAAAAAAATTAAATAAAAACCAAGGGTTAAAATAGATCTGACATGTGTTTCACTGCATCATTGGCTTCCTCAGTATAAAAAAAAGTTGGACTGTTGTGTGGTTACCCACTATGATCTTAAAGAGAACATACCAGGTGACAATTATAGGAATTATATTGCCACATTCTAACATGTGGATTTATACCCAGGATGGGTTTCCACATGCAGAAATGCTTCCCTCGCTGCCAGTATCCCGAAGGAGTCCTCAATCTTGCCCAAACCCTGTCAATGTATGGAGCTCCTTGTAGGTTGAAACAGACAGATTTTAATGAAACATATCAGCCAAATATACAGTCAGGTCCATAAATATTGGGACATCGACACAATTCTAACATCTTTGGCTCTATACACCACCACAGTGGAGTTGGAATGAAACAAACACAATGTGCTTTAACTGCAGACTGTCAGCTTTAATTTGAGGGTATGTACATCCAACTCAGATGAACGGTGTAGGACTTACAGCAGTTTGCAGATGTGCCTCCCACTTGTTAAGGGACCAAAAGTAATGGGATAATTGGCTTCTCAGCTGTTCCATGGCCAGGTGTGTGATATTCCCTCATTACCCCAATTACAATGTGCAGATAAAAGGCCCAGAGTTCATTTCAAGTGTGCTATTTGCATTTGGAATCTGTTGCTGTCAACTCTCAAGATGAGATCCAAAGAACTGTCACTATCAGTGAAGCAAGCCATCATTAGGCTGAAGAAACAAAACAAACCCATCAGAGAGATAGCAAGAACATTAGGCGTGGCCAAAACAACTGTTTGGATCCTTCTCAAAAAGAAGGAACGCACCAGTGAGCTCAGCAACACCAAAAGACCCGGGAGACCACGGAAAACAACTGTGGTGGATGACCGAAGAATTCTTTCCCTGGTGAAGAAAACACCCTTCACAACAGTTGGCCAGATCAAGAACACTCTCCAGGAGGTAGGTGTATGTGTGTCAAAGTCAACAATCAAGAGAAGACTTCACCAGAGTGAATACAGAGGGTTCACCACAAGATGTAAACCTTTGGTGAGCCTCAAAAACAGGAAGGCCAGATTAGAGTTTGCCAATCAACACCTAACAAAGCCTTCACAGTTATGGAACAAGATGCTATGGACAGAGGAGACCAAGATCAACTTGTACCAGAGTGATGGGAAGAGAAGAGTATGTAGAAGGAAAGGAACTGCTCATGATCCTAAGCATACCACCTCATCTGTGAAGCATGGTGGTGGTAGTGTCATGGCGTGGGCATGTATGGCTGCCAATGGAACTGGTTCTCTTGTATTTATTGATGATATGACTGCTGACAAAAGCAGCAGGATGATTTCTGAAGTGTTTCGGGCAATATTATCTGCTCACATTCAGCCAAATGCTGCAGAACTCATTGGACGGCACTTCACAGTGCAGATGGACAATGACCCAAAGCATACTGCAAAAGCAACCAAAGAGTTTTTGAATGGCCAGAAGTGGAATGTTATGCAATGGTCAAGTCAATCACCTGACCTGAATCCCATTGAGCATGCATTTCACTTGCTGAAGACAAAACTGAAGGGAAAATGCCCCAAGAACAAGCAGGAACTGAAGACAGTTGCAGTAGAGGCCTGGCAGAGCATGACCAGGGATGAAACCCAGCGTCTGGTCATGTCTACGCGTTCCAGACTTCAGACTGTGATTGACTGCAAAGGATTTGCAACCAAGTATTAAGAAGGGAAAGTTTGATTTATGATTATTATTCTGTCCCATTACTTTTGGTCCCTTAACAAGTGGGAGGCACATCTGCAAACTGCTGTAAGTCCTACACCGTTCACCTGAGATGGATGTACATACCCTCAAATTAAAGCTGACAGTCTGCAGTTAAAGCACATTGTGTTTGTTTCATTCCAACTCCATTGTGGTGGTGTATAGAGCCCAAGATGTTAGAATTGTATCGATGTCCCAATATTTCTGGACCTGACTGTATACAGTACAAGGAGAGACCTGGAGACCAATGGAAATTACATCCTGGCACCCCCCAATTCAAGTGAGCCAGGGCCCATCCAGACCCCATTTTAATCTCTCAACATGAAACAATAGGGCAGACGACAATCACAAAGTGGACAGGAATAGAGGAGATAAGGGATTGCACAAACACGGGACAGTCTGATAAAGTGGTAATGTTTTGCAAACAAAGTCCACTCAAACCTTTCACAGATCTAAAACGTATACGGGCGAGGGGATGAAAAGGGCTGCAGTGACAGACACAGTGATGATATTAGAAATATTAATGGTAACATATAAACACAGACAATAACGTAATTAACAATATTCACACATGACACAAACACGCTGTACCCTTATAGGCACAAGGAGACTTAGACATAGGAGAGGGCTGGGGACAAAATGATTTGTGAGATGCCCCAGAAGCCACAGTCCCCACCTCCCAACAGTAATATCAAGTCCAGGTACGCCCAATAACAAAAATTATTCTTGGGAAGGCTGTGCAAAAATCCTAAAACCATATCTGGCTGCTTGAAGATACAATTCCTGTGATATATGGTGCCATATACAAGCTTTATTGAGATGTTATTGTTCATTGCTGCCAGTATATAAAACTTGTTAATCCTTGAGTTCTTGGTTTTAAAGGCAATGATCATAAAAAGTGAAGTCTGAACTGAAGCTTGATCTAAAACCTTCATTTTCTGTTTATAGCAAGATAAACTTTGTTACGCATATTCCTTTCTTATAAATGATTCTATAGAATCAGGCTTTCCAGTCTTAGTTATTTTAAGATTAAGCTGTTTTAGTAAAGCATTTTGGTTGTGATAATGAGATCTTCCAAATCATCAAGAAACCTCATGTTCAGAAAACATCTTTGCTTCGGTCAGAATCTCTTACAGTTGAATATCTGACCAGCCACTCCTTAGATGAGTGAATCTCTTTTACAGATGGATTCCATAAAACCTAGTCCCAAAATATACTGTATGCTTTATTAAGCTTTGCCAGGATATATTTTACAAACGAAATACCTCGTTTTATGTCTCGCGTTCATAAAGCTGCAGGGTATGCTTCATTGATAGTGCTGTTTGGGAAGAGAACACTGTGGTAAGTTCCACAGACAAACCAAAATTATAGCCATCGTTTCTCACAAAGACCATGTTTCATGAAATTTGTTGCATGGTATAAAACATAAAACAAGAAAGCAATAGCTTCAGCCAAAAGTTGCAATTGAATATTCAGTGGTAAACCAAATGGAAGTCATCCATTACCATATATTTGATTTTGTCTGAATGGTTTGTTTTTGTTTCAGGTGGACAGTTTTAATATTGAGGTATGGTAAATACAGTACTAATACAGAATGTATCATATAATAATGCTACATTGTGTTATATATGTAATCTATACTATGGGGTATTTTTAATACCTTTTTGATATTGATACACTCATGCAACACACACACACTTCTATATAAATCTGACTTGTTGGGTCGTTCTTAAATAAACCTTCACTATCAAGTGATTATCCATAAAACCACTGGCAGGATCCTGTTCCATTACTCAAACTGTAAAACTCTATGTAGTATGTATACATACATTTCTACAATACTATACACTACAGTAAGCTTATTTGAAAGGCACTGGGCTCCCCCTTCTGGTCAGATTTTGTAACTGTAGCATGTGTCCGTAAGACACAGAAAGATACAGAGAGCAGCTCCATTAGAACATTCCGCCAGAGCTGCCCTGTGTCTGATCTCATTGAAGCTGTATCTTTGGTAATGTTCTACTATTAACCCTTCCCTACAGTACTGTGATACGCCTAATAGGCTTGTGCACCGATTTTTTTTTCGGTTCGATTCGGTTCGATTTGTTCGGATGTTTAAACTTTTCGATTCGGCTCGTTTCGACCGATTTCTGTTTCGATTCGGTTCGGTTCGGATCGTTTTTCCTGTACATTTTTTTTTCGGAATATCGACCATTTTTCGTATTTTCGTGTCACTTTGCTGGTTTTTTTACATCGACTTTTCGGAAATTTCGGAAATTTTAGTTTTTTCGGAACATCTGTTCTCCTCGTTTCAAAGTGTCTACGATAATTCTGGCGATTCTATCGTGTTTTTTTTTATTAAATAAAGATCCTTTTTTTCTTATGAATAATTGAATATACATTTCACAACTTTATTTAATCAAATTAAAATGGTATGAAAGCCAAGGAACAAAAAAAATGAACAAAACGATTTAAAAAACGCTAAACTGACCCGAATGCCACAAGAAACAAGTGATACGCATTTACAAATACAAAATTTACAGAATCAGCGATATAACCGATAATAGTTAAATATACGATGTCCAGAATTACCGAAATGGAACCGAAATCACGAATTGAACCGAAATCATGAATAGAGCGAAAATAAATTTCGATTTGACACATTTCAAGTCCATTCGAAAATTCCGAAAATTTTTCGTTTCGACTTGGAAAACTTTTCGGATCTGCCATTTTCGGATCTAAAAATTTTCGGAAAATCGGCCGCATCCGAAAACACGAATCGGGAAATTTTGTGGAAATTCCGAAACCCGAAACGCACATCCCTAACGCCTAAGAGTGCATGCTAAATATAGTTTTTGTGTGTGTGTTTGCACTGCAGCTAAGCAGTAGGATGGGAATAAAATCCAAAATGCATTAATCGATTATCTCAGAGTTAAAACTACATTCATCCTAAACTATTTAAACCCCGAGGTTTAGCCCATTGCCAGATGAGATCACTACGTGGGCCCGTACTGACATGCCTTCTGATGCCCATTGCAGCGTTGTGACGTTTCGAAGGGGCTGGCCACACGCTGTAGCCCACACACGAATTGCGTGGGCTACAGCGGACGTGCTAAAAGACCCCTTGTCGAAATCCTACAAATCACATTCGACGGGGCTGCAAAGCGCGCTCAGCGAGGTGGCCACATGGGCGTCAGAGTGGAAGGAATGTCCACTCTAACAGACGTTCCTTCCGCTCTGAAAAACTCTCATCTGGCCCTCGCCTTACTGGTTTAATTAAGTTACCACAAAACACACAAAAAAAAATACAACAGGCGGCGGGTAGACTTTAATTGCAACCAACTGCATCATGAATGAATGCCATGCTTTTAGCAAAGTCTAGCTTTCTCTTCTTAATGAGCTTACATGTTCATATTATTTCTGTCCTGTCATTCTATGTCATATAATTGGAATTTGGGAACGCTGTATGGTTTTCTCACATGTGAGAAGATGCTCTAGCCCATTTCCTTTGAAACAAGGCTAAATTGAAATAGCTGCAGTTTACACTTTTTAGAGAAGAACAGTATTGCCACTATTGCTTACTGGAGTTCAGCTGTTTGCAGGAACTTTGCATATGGAATTTTCCTTCTGTGGGTAGCTGATGTTCACCATAGCTGAATTAACGCCGATTTTAACTTTGTTTGCAGCAGTGGTTTCCACGTTTTTCCATAATTCATCCAAAAATGTAAATGAGGACCTAAAATCAGGATAAATTCACCAGACAACATGATTAATTTGTGATACATAACTTGTTATGAGTTGTACACATGTTCCTTGATATCATAGGTTCTAGCTCAGCTTGACCTTGAGGCTAGCTGTCCTCTGTGTCCGTATTTGTGCAATCATCCGATATCGTCTGCTGTCGTCCGACTGATCCCACAATATGGAGGTGAATCAGCCCTCTACCACTGCCTCTGACTTCCATTGGATGACTTCAGACAAATTTTTGCGACTACAACAGACTAGCGATCTTTCTCATTTCAATGGGATTTATCGGACAATGCCTGGATGATCTGGTACAAGTTACATGAAAAGATGAATTGCATAGTTATTGGATATCAGAAATTTCCCCATAGAGAAGTGATTCAGTTCGACAGCAAATAGGATACAATGTAAAATAATATTTTCGTTTTCATTCACTTTTTAGTCCATCGTTTATTGTTTTCATCCGTAGCAAAGAGCCTGTTTAGTTATGATTTACAGTCAGGTCCAGAAATATTGGGACATCGACACAATTCTAACAGCTTTGGCTCTATACACCACCACAATGGAGTTGGAATGAAACAAACACAATATGATTTAACTGCAGACTTTCAGCTTTAATTTGAGGGTATGTACATCCAACTCAGGTGAACGGTGTAGGACTTACAGCAGTTTGCAGATGTGCCTCCCTCTTGTTAAGGGACCAAAAGTAATGGGACAGAATAATAATCATAAATCAAACTTTCCCTTCTTAATACTTGGTTGCAAATCTTTTGCAGTCAATCACAGCCTGAAGTCTGGAACGCATAGGCATCACCAGATGCTGGGTTTCATCCCTGGTGATGCTCTGCCAGGCCTCTACTGAGATTGTCTTCAGTTCCTGCTTGTCCTTGGGGCATTTTCCCTTCAGTTTTGTCTTCGGCAAGTGAAATGCATGCTCAATGGGATTCAGGTCAGGTGATTGACTTGGCTATTGCATAACATTCCACTTCTGTTCATTCAAAAACTCTTTGTTTGCTTTTTCAGTCTGCTTTGGGTCATTGTCCATCTGCACTGTGAAGCGCCGTCCAATGAGTTCTGCAGTATTTGGCTGAAGGTGAGCAGATAATATTGCCCGAAACAATTCAGAATTCATCCTGCTGCTTTTGTCAGCAGTCACATCATCAATAAATACAAGAGAACCAGTTCCATTGGCAGCCATACATGCGCACGCCATGACACTACCACCACCATGCTTCACTGATGAGGTGGTATGCTTAGGATCATGAGCAGTTCCTTTCCTTCTCCATACTCTTCTCTTCCCATCACTCTGGTACAAGTTGATCTTGGTCTCATCTGTCCATAGGATCTTGTTCCAGAAATGTGAAGGCTTTGTTAGGTGTTATTTGGCAAACTCTAATCTGGCCTTCCTGTTTTTGAGGCTCAACTATGGTTTACATCTTGTGGTGAACCCTCTGTATTCACTCTGGTGAAGTCTTCTCTTGCTTGTTGTCTTTGACACACACACACCTACCTCCTGGAGAGTGTTCTTGATCTGGCCAACTGTTGTGAAGGGTGTTTTCTTCACCAGGGAAAGAATTCTTTGGTCCTCCACCACAGTTGTTTTCCGAGTTCTCCCGGGTCTTTTGGTGTTGCTGAGCTCACCGGTGCGTTCCTTCTTTTTGAGAAGGATCCAAACAGTTGTTTTGGCCACGCCTAATGTTCTTGCTATCTCTCTGATGGGTTTGTTTTGTTTCCTCAGCCTATTGATGGCTTGCTTCACTGATAGTGACAGCTCTTTGGATCTCATCTTGAGAATTGACAGCAACAGATTCCAAATGCAAATAGCACACTTGAAATTAACTCTGGGCCTTTTATCTGCACATTGTAATTGGGGTAATGAGGGAATATAACACACCTGGCCATGGAACAGCTGAGAAGCCAATTGCCCCATTACCTTTGGTCCTTTAACAAGTGGGAGGCACATCTGCAAACTGCTGTAAGTCCAACACCGTTCTCCTGAGTTGGATGTACATACCCTCAAATTAAGGCTGACAGTCTGCAGTTAAAGCACATTGTGTTTGTTTCATTCCAACTCCATTGTGGTGGTGTATAGAGCCAAAGATGTTAGAATTGTGTCGATGTCCCAATAAATCTGTACCTGACTGTATTAGATTTTTTTTAGGTATTTTTCTGGATTTTTTGTGCAAGAATTTTGGTTCCAATTCTTTTCCACCCCTGCCGAACACGGCTTTTTTTTTTAAATTACTTATGGCCAGCTGTGTTTGGCGCTGCTGTCCTTGGTGCTGATACCTATTTCAGCACCAGGAACAGGAGGTTTATCCCACCCTGCAGCCTTCGGAGAGGTTTATTTTTATTTTTTCAACTTCAACGGGTTGTCCTTGGTGCTGAAATCCGGTTTCAGAACCAAGGACCGGGTTTTTTTCTCCCTTCTACAGGAATTTTTTTGTTGTTGTTTGGCAGCCTGTCCATCGCCAACCTGGGTCATCCACAGACATTTCCAGTGGACGACCCTGATCGGCCGACGTCGTTGTCCGTAGGCAGAGGACCAAGTTGGCCATCCTTCTTGTTCCATTGGAGTCACAAGGTTTGTTCCATAGCAGTTTGCTTATGTTTTTTTAACTATCAGTTAAACTGTTATCATTTGACAATACTCGATTTGTAGTATTGTCATTATTTTTATCAAATGGAACAGAAATCCAAGCAAATAAAATATATGTCAGTTACAGAAAATGTTAAGAGAAATTAATCAACTTGTCTCCATGGTTCTTTTAAGGAGGCTACACAGAAATAGCTGAGCATCAGTTATAATATTTATAACACAAGCAAGGATCTTGCAGAAGCCATTTTGAACTGGAGTGTTAATCTTTTCAGAAGCATAGCATTGAGGCATTTGCTTGAGGGATACAATATGCAGTTGACTCGTATGCATGATGCTGAAGCCACCTCTGTTAATTGTATATTGTCACAGTTCTTTTCTTTAGTCATGAACCTTCTCATACACATTAAACCATTTTTCTTGTTCTCAATGAGCTATAGTTTTTTCTTTATAGAAACCATATTGTATGTAAAACGGTATTATATATACATATATATATTATTTTTTATTTTTACTTTGTAGTGCTTTAAATTAAAACATGATCTTTCCATAAATTTGACACTTGGCTAATCATCTCTTTAATCTCTCATACTGACAGCTTCTATGAAGAATTGCTTTGAATTGATGTGTGTGTTAACTAACATGACCTCAAGTCTGTCTGTTCCGGGAAGGGGGCTACTGTTCCGTATTTCTAAGTAATAACAAAACAGCCTGAGGTCGGGCACTTTAAATCTTTCTCTAACTCCTATAAAAGGTTTTTCAAATTGAAATTCTCTCTTCTTTTACAACTCCTTGTGTAGAAACCAAAATGAAAAGTGGTGAAGGCACTAGTATATTTTGTGACCTTAAACGACATAGCTAGCTTTGAAATAGACAAACAAGCAAAACAACAAAGATTTGTTACATCAGGAGTTTGACAAAACACATAATATTAAAGTTAGTATTGGTATAATAGTAGTATAATTTTCACTTCAGAAAAAACATTGGGCCCTTTTCCCATGCTACTGCTAAGCACAGTGCTCGAGTTCTACAATAGGACGCTGTGCTTATATTTTTAGTGGCATATTCCATCTGAAACACAATGTCGGCTTGTGTCGGATGTAGCGCCTGGTTACTGTACATTAACGTCTCCTATACTTTACAAGGGAGACGCTAATGTGCCTCGAGCAGATGGAGAACAAGCTAATTCCAACCAGTTCATTCAGGGCCATCTTTTAATATTGACTGGGCCCTGGGCAAACATTTTCTTGGGCCCCCCCATGCAATTTTCCTCTCACCCCAATACCCCTCTAAAAAAACCACAAAGGGGTCTATTCACTAAAAGGTAAAACTCTGGAGAACTTTTGGAGAAGTGATGATTCTAGGTTTAAATAGCCAAACCAGAAAAATTCTCCCATTTATCTCACTTTCCAAATTGCCTATTTGGTCTAGATTACTATCGTCTGTTGCCAGTTCTCCTGACTTTCACCTTTCTCTGAATAAACCTGAAAATATCAAATAAATTAGTGATTTTTCTTTTAGATTTTACATAATCTTGTTTGGTATCATTGGAAAGGCCAGACTTTGTCCCAATGACACCTTACTTGACTTTGTGGGGTGTAAAAAATGGAGATACAGGGGTCCAAAGAACCCCGCTCTCCTTGCAGTGGTGTGGCGGCTTTTAGGCTGGCGTCAGACGAGCGTGTTATGTTCGTCCGTACTGACGTGCTTACCGGCGTCCTTCGCAGCATTGTGACGCTGCAACGGGTCCGGTCACATCCTTGTGCACACTTGTGTGTGCCCACGAAATGTGCACTCAACAAGCGTCTGTTATCCAAGCCTCTCTGGCAAAGAGCTAGGACGCGCGTTGACGGAGCTGTAAAGTGCAATTCTCTATAGGAGGATCACGCTTTGCAGCACTCAGCGAGGTGGCCAGACGGGCGTCGAGTGGAAGGAATGTCCACTCTCACGGACGTTCCTTCCGCTCTATAAAGACGCTCGTCTGACACTAGCCTTAGATGGATGCATCCATAGTAACCCGTTGCACCATCACCTCCACATTTGTTACAGTCATTGGAAATGAGAAGGTGAGTTATTACAGCAGCATTGTTTGCTTTTGAAGTAAAATCACATAATGTCCCTGCCTTAGAACAGAGAATGAAAGTAAATGTTGCATTTGTTTTCTTTTGTTCATTTTTCTATTTTTACAAATTACATGGTCCTATTAGGTTTCTTTGGAAAGGCCAGACTCTGTCCTGTCCATTGACACCTCACTTGACCTCGTGCAGTGTAAAGATTAGAGACGCGGGGTTACAAAGAACCCCCAGCGCCCCTAGCTGCATTGCGGTGGTATAGGTTTATGATGGAATAATGCATAATAACGCATTATGCCATCGCCTCCACACTTGCTGGCGACATGGGAAATGAGATGGTGAATAAGTGCAGCATCATTGTTCATGTTATAATTGAAATGTGAACAATAGTGCTGCATTAGAAGAAGAAAAAAATACATTTTTATTTATTTTTTATTTTTATATAAAAACCTGCATGTTCGGTATCATAGGAAGTCCATGCTCTGACCTTTCCAACAGTGCCTCACTTGGCCATGGGTTTTGCGAGCTCAAGAGGCAACTCCCTTTTTTGCTCTGTGTTAAAGATGGCCCTGTTCATTCTCTGTGTCTGACATTATTCTGAAAAGATTAACATCTTTCAGACCCTGGTGTTGAGTTCTGCTTCTTCACAACCACCTAACACTTTAGGGTAGCTTCACCTAAAAATCCCATACTCCCTTTGTATCCCTTGGTGGCAAGAGTGGTGTGATCTGCTGCTTCCTCGCTGCACTGGCAGACGAACACTGAGAACAATTAGTTCCCAGTGGTCCTCTGCATATCCCACCGCTGCCCTGCCAGATTTAATTTGCACGGCCTCGTGTCCTTCTCCATTAAAGTCTATGGACTCTTGGAGCAGATAACATCGGCTACTGGTGTTCTCATTTAACACCTCGGCGGGATTACAACTGGAGCTGCTGAGAAAGCAGCTCAGCCATAATAGGGGTGACAAATGAAGGCACTAATGGTAAAATGGAAGGGGCTCAGATTTTCCATTAGTGTCTGTCATTTAACACCAACATTGGATTAGGGCCCATGGTTCTCTCAATGAGGTTGTGTGGATGTGTTTATGGAATCAAATGGGAAACACAAAACAAAGATCAATATGTTGTTAGAAAGAAACCATCTACGTTTCAGCTTAAACAAAGATGTACAGATATGAATGTAAAATTTACTCATATGATATTTAATGTTAACCTTGCCCTCAGCAATGTCCCATAAGGTGGAGAAAAATTGCCTTGGTCCTAAAATGTAATGCAATATTTGATCCAGATTCTAGAGCTGACATTCTCATCTGCCATGGGCATAGCTTTCTAGCAGTGATCATACAGCACTATATGATTGCCTTTCAGTTATAGATGCAATGTCTGATTAGTTACAGCAGTGGCAGTCCATCAGCTGCCTGGAGTGAGCAGAGGGCTGTCCTGTAAGATGACACTTCTGCTCAAAACTGTCACTCACTCTGTGTTCATGCTACTGGAAATTGGGGCCAGTGATACTTTGACATGGAATTTTACTATACATATCATCAAAGAAAAACAACCGCATAGGGATTAATTCCCTGTCCACTGAGCTCAACCTATGGTGGACATGGCAGGTTCACTATACAGACATTCTTGTATTGTTCGATTATACCCTAAATATAGTGCATCTACTACCAACTGCATAATGATTCTCATAAAAAGGGCTTTTTGTACAATTCTTCACTTTCTCTTCTCTCTCTTTTCCTCCCTTACACTAAACACAACAGAAACTCCTTCCACCTAGTGTTTGAACAAAGATTAGAATCACTGAGCTAAAGCCCACAGCTAAAGCAAGTGATTGAAAGAAAAGATTAATTCCTTGTAGAAAAGCAAGTGATTTTATTGCTAAAAGGCTTATTTTCCCTGGATATATTATGGCTTACCGTTAGAACCACTAGGATCTCTCTTAAACTAGTAGCACTGTGATTAGGCACTTCTGCTTACATTTAGGAGTAGTATTAAAGAAAAATCTGCTGCAAATTCAGCTCTCTTTGAATAACCCCTCTAGTTGCCGATATACCCCAAAGGGGTTATTGAAAGAGATCCGAATATGCCACCGAATTGCACCGAACGGTGAATTTCACTGTACGATGCAATTTCATGGCAATTTGGCTATTCCTAAAGCTGATAATTCGCCAAATATTGGCGAATTGAGATCGAAATACGTTGCAATTAGGCGGCAGTGCAATTCCCCATAGAGAAGTAATGGTTGCTCTATTCAGAGAACACAGAACAGCCCCGAAACGTTGGCAAAATGCCCAGACGTTCAGTGCTTTCGTTCGACAGGTTTAAACAGGCGAATCCCATAGGTTTCAATGTAAAATAAAATTCCCGTTTTTATAAATTTTTCATTCAACCATTTATTCTTTTCATTTGCAGCAAAAAGTCTTTCTATTAATTTATTTTTCCAGAATTTGTTTAGGCATTTTTCAGCATTTTTTCAGCAAAATGTTTGATTCCGATTGATTTAAATGGCTTTTTTTTTTCTGTTCTGTAACAGATATTTTTATTGTAATTCATAGGACCTTATATATTATTTTCATGCATTATTTTTGTTTAAAATGCCTTTTAAACATTGCTTTTTTGTTGTTGTTGTTGATACCCCTGTTCACGGGCTGATCGGCTTTTTTCGGCAGCGTTTGGCGGACTGTTCAGCTGTGTTGGGCGACGTTCAGCGGGTTTATTGGCTGCGTGCAGAGGTTTGCAGCTGTGTTTGACTGGTTTATCTGTGACGTTCAGCGGATCCATTTGGCGCACTTCGGGGACCCTGCGGTGAATTGAACTAACTCGTCGGATCGATCCGAAGTGAATAACCCCCTTTAATAACAAAGGACAGGCTCTTTGCTTTTCTATAGAAAAACATCTCTAACATTGTATGACGTGGTGCTTTAAGCCAGGACTTTCCAGCGATTTGAGTTGCAGCCACTCTATTTTTTTTGTACAAGCCTCGGGGTCTGCATTGGAAAAATTCATAAGTATAGTTATTACATTGCTTTCTTTTAATATGTTCTGCTCGTACAGTATTAACTGAGGTCAGAGAGGGTTGTAATAAAATATATTTCCATCCAGCTGGCACTGAAAATGTTAAAGCAGCAGGCTTGTGAAATATTCCAGGCCCAGTTTTGTGAGCAGAGTTTTCATTGTTTAATAGTGAAAGCACAAATATTATGTTTCTTCTTGAATACAATGTAAATGATCTATACTCTTCAGTAGCTGACATGAAAGTATTTATGAAGGGGTTTGTTTAAAATCAGATCACAATATTAATATATGTAGTCTGGAAGGACATATAAACATTTCACAGTTATATTACTCATTTTTACCACAACACTAATATATAATGCTGGCTTGTAGGACTGTTTACTTGTGCTTCTCTTTGGGGGCTTTTATCCACTGTTTGAAATGAGGTCCTTAATATTGTGAAGGAGAAAACCATTAATCTTTAAGATTGATGGCATGTTGGGCTGGACTGGACTGCATTAATATATATATATATATCGCCTATAGACTACTTTAACAGTATATAGAAATTGGATATAAAGTGGATTAAAATGTATGACACATCTACACTACTCATTCTCATAGATATCAATATGCAGGAATTCAAGAAAGTATTTCCTCATTTGATCTTTATAAATATTGTTTGTTCATTTTATGTTACTTTTGGTTTTATACCAGGCTGATTGTAGACTCAGTTGCATAGTAAGGTGGACTAATGTTTGTGAAGAAGACACGTTGGGCCCTATTCCATCCTTACCACACCTGCAGATTTTCCCATAGCATCCCTATGTTAACATGGTATTCTGGTACAGGCGATAGCTGAGCATCTTGCACCGGAATGCAGCGCTAACCCCTGGGATACACGCGGTAGCACTTCCGCGCCGCCGCAAGTATCGCCTCCAGGAGTCCATAGGACTCCGTGGAGGGTTGCGCTTCCGGGCTGCGAGCCCTGCACAATTTTGCTCTCTAGCGTGAGATCGCGCACTGCAGCGGAGTGATCAGAGGGAGACTGGGAACTATTTGATCCCAGTCTCACTCTGCTTGTGGGCAGAATAAGCGGTGGATTGGGCACCCTTCTCGCTGCAGGACGAGAGGGGAGTATCAGATTTATTGGGGTTAGGGCTCCATGATTCTGCAAATGCAGGTGCTAACTTTTGGCTCTCCGCACCCCTGTGGTAATTAGCTTTATATACTTTGTAGTACCCTAATTTGCAAACCGCTAATGTATATTTGCGTTCCCCACGTTGAGTATAGGATGCACAAAGTACAATAAGCTTGCGGAGGCTAGCGCAAACAACGATGCGATAATGGAATACTATCGGGGGTAGCGTCAGGAATGTAATATGGGTGACGTGTTAAACACACTTATCCTGGCGATAATGCTTACATATCGAGATGCTAATGTTAGTGCCAACTATGGAATAGAGCCCATAGTTGGGGTGAATGGTTGCCCCACACAACACCCAATTAATTACGGTAATTAATATTTTTACTCTATAAATTTATTTCCATCTGTTAAAAAGTATCGTGGAAGAAAAACACAGTTTATTTGTATGTTGGGTGACTGGACTTGATCCAATCGCCTTTCAACTCAATATGGTAAATATGACATATTGTGCAACGTTTAGGCTCTGTAATTCCCCCCATTATAAAATAAGTAATTATTGATCATATTGGTGTACGTATTATTATGGGTAACTCTTGCTCGAGGTGCCTAGGGAAGTGTCGACTATACCCTCTTGACGAGATCTAACAATTCCAAAATGATTGTTGGTGGTCGTGATTCCTCTCATGCAGAGGAGGCTGCCTTGGAATTTGAGTTCTGACTACTCTTTATGCTTGATATCAGTCTGATTTGCATATAGTATAGCCTTTTCTGTAATGGTACCATCAAACTAAAATTATGAGACCTGAGTAGGGTCTCAACATAGGGCAAGCCACTAATGCTGTTGCGTGTTCTCAATAGTCTCATAAACCATGGTATTAACCCCTTAACGCCGCAGGAGGTGCAATTACGTCCTGCATTAGGCGGGCTTTAACGCCGCAGGACGTAATTGTACGTCCTCGGCATTTGCAGCCCCCCTCCGTCAATACTCACCTCCTCCGGTCGCTCCCACGCTGCTCTGACTCCCGCGGAGACAGATCAGCGTGTATCCCTCCTCCCGGCGCACTGACGTCATTGCGCCGGTGGCACGATGACGTCAGTTTCAGGCGCCCCCCCACCACCGGCGCAGGGGAAGTGCCTGAAGGGGAGGGGGGATCCTTTGGATCCCTCTGTCTCCACATCGCCGGGGACCATTAGGCTGTGGCCAGCATCGCTGGAAGGGTCACAGCCTGACCTTTCCAGCGATGTAGGGGGTTAACCCCTTAGTTGCCAGGTCGCGGCCTGGCACCAATCGGAGTAAGACCGTGGCCTTTTTCCCATAGAGGAGATAGAGGGGTTCTTTGAACCCCTTTATCTCCTGATCCGTGGCAGCTAGGGGGTCATGTATGATATTGCTGGAAAGGCTAGAGCAATGATATCAAACATGACCATGTTAAAAGTAAAATAAAAGTGTAAAAAATGTAAAAATAAAAACATTAATTAATAAAAAAATTAAGTTTTTTTTTTTCCCAATGCAGCACTATTGTTCACATTTCAATTATAATGTGAGCAATGATGCTTCACTAATGATTTTTTTTGGGGGGGTTTAGCTAAAATCATGCAATTTCTCCCCCAAAAAAAATGGGTCCCCGTTCTAATTTTTTTTAACAAATCTACCCCATAGCATAGCAAAGGCTCGGATAATAAAATTAAAAAAAAAACCACTTTACACACTGTGGATGATTGAAATTTTATTGAAAATTCAAATTTTTTAATTTTTATACATTTTTTGTTATAGCATTTTGGCAGGGCATGACCTATACATATAATAATTATATATTATTACTCTTCCGAGTCTGCCGGAAAGAAAGATATATAATTTGTCTGGGTGGTATAAATAATACGTGACTTAAAACCGCGTTTAAAAATGGTCAAAATGAGCTCAGCAAACTTCGACTTCCGAAACACCGCCGAAGTTGTAAAATTACTCCCGTCCTTAAGGGGTTAATTAATTATTTGCCTACATGTTATTGTTTATATTGCAACTGCATTCTAGCACTGTTTGTAATATGGTGAAGTCTATTGTACTATTACATTAATTTGCTATGATTTCATTCTATGTATAAACGATGTCAGCAATAATCAGAATAATACCCTTGCCTTGTCGTTTTAGTGATTTGTCATCTTCCTTGCACCAACGGAGGACAGTGCGCCGCTCGTGACAAATGTCATTGCCCTCCTAATTTTACCGGCAAATTGTGCCAAATTCCAGTACAGAGTGGAAACCAGCAGAAGCAATATCCTCACCAGCAGCATACACTCAAGGCATCAGGATCTCACGTCATTCATTCCACACACACCTTGCCCCTCACTGTTACAGGACAACAAGGAATTAAAGGTAACTGTTTTTAAGGAAATGGTTACTTAATTGTGCAAAAAATGTAAAATCATTGTGTTAAATTAGCAGGACACTTCCAACAACATCACTGCTTATACTTTCATAAGTCGGCTGTGTCACAAGAAGTACCCTTGTCATTCTATCGAGGCACAGAGTTCTTTATAACTCCGGCAATCTGCTGAAATGAAGAGAGTCAATAGACTGCTTCTTTCCTCTCTCAGGGCAAAGGAGCAATAATACTTCCACTGTCTACGTAAAACTTTCTGCAATGTGTGAAGTCATATTTAATGCAATATGTCAACTCGAACGGCACATGTAGGCACCTGCGTCTCCAGTCAGCATTGTGGTTACCTTGATTCACAAAACTATATATTAGTAAGCTCAAGAGGGAGTTACAGGATGTAGCACATCTTGCTCACATTGGGCTAGATTAACTAGCACTCCCTGCTAGATCTAGAATGAGCTGTGAGATCTCATGGGGATCAGCCTTAACCCTTTCACTGCTGAGGACATGTGGGGAACATCCTCATTGACTCCTAAGGAAAGATAGGGGTGGAGATGGGTGTTTGTTTGAACCCCAATATCTCCTGACTGTTTTCAGCTAGCTGGATCATATTTGGTATCATTAGAAAGGCCATAGCATGGCCTTTCCAATGATACCAAACATGACCATGTTTAAAGTAAAGAAAAAAAATAATAACAATAATAATAAAAAAAGAAAAATGTGTTTTTTAAGACGTGAAATGGCTCAGCAGTGAAGGGGTTAAAAAAATTAAGGAATCCAGCCCCTGGTACTTTTAAGGGTTTCCTTTTTTAAAGATAGCTCCTTAGGGAATCCAGCTCTTGCTTATTTTAACGTGAAATTAGATCTCAACGCTCATTTCTAGATCAAGCTGAGAGCTCTAGTGAATCGAATCTATTGAGGAGCTCCTGCTTGGGAGGACAACTGCTTAATATTGGAAGGACCATGACTGGCTGCTTTTCCTCCTTGCAATTTAAATGAGTGGAGTAACTTAAAGCAGTGGTTCCCAATCCTGGTCCTCATGTTCCACTAATAGACCAGGTTTTCCAGATATCTGAAGCGCAGCACAGGTGATATGATTTGCTGCTCAGTGATTGCAGGATTCAGTCTGCATTTCCCCAAGGTGATCTGCAAAATCTGGCCTGTTAGGGTACTCGAGGACCAGGGTTGGGAACCAGGGACTATAAAAGGATATTTTTTTTAATGTTTTAAAATATAAACGCCACTTCCAGCCTGAAATGGAAAGTCACATTTTAAACATATTTTATTAGATTTGAAACAATTTATGTTCTATTTTTTTGTTTTGTTTTGGGAAAAATGGATAAAACATAGTTTAGTACCAGAAGATGAAGTAAAATAAGTTTAACTGAAAGGGTAATTTTACAGGGTTATGCAAAGAGATCCGAATTGCTGACGAAAGGTAACGGAACGCTGAAATTCAGCGTTCGGTTACCTTTCCTGGCCATTCGGCTATACAGAGAGCAGGCAGTTCGCCAAATGTTGGCGAATTGCCTGCACATATGGTGCCTGTTCGAGGGCAGTGAATGCCCATAGCTTTGTCTATTCAGAGAACAAAAACCAAGCAGTGAAAAGTTGCCGAGATGCCCTGCCATTCAGTTGCTTCTTCCGACAGGCTTCAATGTTAAAAATATTTCAGTTTTAATTCAATATCTAATAAACCGTTTATTTTTTGCAAATAAAACATTTCCGTTTTTTATTTTTATTTTTTACATTTTTTCTTAAAAGTTTTTTCTTTTTTCTGTAACAGCCCTTTTTATTATCATTCATTGGACCTCATATATAAATTTCAGACATTTTCGCTCAGTAGTTTGTTTGCAAACAGCGTTTCACTTTTCAAACATTCAAGCGTACGTTTTTTTTTCCACTCCATTCATCTGCGGTGTCGGGTTTTTCCGGCGGCGGCTGCTCTGCGCTGTGATCGGCTCCTGCTCGGGTTTCTCCGGCGTGTTCAGCGGGGTTAATCCAGATGTTGTTGCGGGTTTCGGTGTGCATTCGCCTGGGTTTTGCGTTGAGTGCTCGGCAGCTTTTCGGCGGCTTTTCCCTGCACTACAACAGCCCTGTGGTGCTTGCTGAATACACCGCAGGGTCGCCAAAATGGGATCGCCAAATCGCACCGAATTGAAGAGAACGAAAAGTCACCGAACGTGCAGTGACTTTTCGATTCTCTTTGAATAACGCTGTCAGTTTTTGTTAGTTTTCACTTCTGGACCTTCCTTAAGAATTATCGACAATTGGAAAATTTCGGAAATATGTGATTCTAGCACTAGACAGAATTTTTACAAATAATGCTGGATGCAAGATTAATTACTACAATCTTAGGCATATTTTAGAGACGCAAGAACACAATACACACCTTCTCTGCTAAATATGATGTATAGAATTTAATATACATACATGGTCAATTAATTGAAATCTATGCCGCAATGATCTCTTGGTAGATTAATATAAATGTATAATAAATATTTCTATTTTTTTTCCTGTTTTGTAGTCAATTTCCCACCCAATTTGGTGAACATTCATGTCAAACATCCACCAGAGGCTTCTGTACAATTCCATCAAGTTTCCAGGGTTGGGAGTTCTTCTTCCACGCAAAAGAAGGAAAGTCAGATTGGTCAAACACAGATTTCTTATCATGGTGTCCAAAAGCATCCCCATACTATATATCCACACCAGCAGGCTATACCCAACGTATACCCAGTCTCAGCAAAATCTCAACTTGGGCGTTGTTTCCAAGAAACCACCGGCACTCAGGTAAATGATACATAACACTATGCTAGCGAGTAACCTGCGTTTTTCCTAAAATTTGCATGATAAGAACTATTTTAATCTTTGCTACACCCTCTATGTCTCAAACGTAACAGATAATGCTGTAGGTCAAGATTAAGGCTGGGGTCAGACGAGCGCACTGACTGCGCACAGAAACAGACGTACTTTTTAACTACTGAGATTGTGGTTACATAGAAACATAGAAACATAGAAACATAGAAAAATGTCGGCAGATAAGAACCTTTCGGCCCATCTAGTCTGCCCAATTACATGGATACTTTACCTGGATTTATCTTTTATTTAGGATAGCCTTATGCCTATCCCATGTCTGCTTAAATTCAATTACTGTTTTGGCCTCTACCACTAATTACAGGGCCTCGAAAGAGTTACATTGTATCAGTTAATTTTGACTGATGTCGAGAAAAAGAAAAAAAACTATGCAGGGGTTTCTCTACGTCCGTCTAGCTTTTTTCACGTTGATGCAACTTTGGTGTCCATTGCAACATGCGCTGCGCGCGCGTAAAAAAGTACGCACGTGCTTCGTGTGTTGTTCTCTATTGACTCCTTTGAAAAGCTACAACGGACAGCAAACAGTGCGGTCAGCCGGATGCAAAAAGTGCGGTCGTCTGATGCGGGCCTTAGTCAGAAAGTGCTTTTCTATAGATGAAAAAGGAAAGTAAGGAGACTGGGCACTCCAATCCAGTTTCGGCTTTATTTCTGGGTTCATGACGTTTCAGTTGTCTAGCAGCCTTTGAACAATGTTTCAGATGTTTCGTAACTTTTGCCAAGACTTTAAACATGACCGCACATTTGCGTATTAGTTGTAGAGCCTATACTTTTAATGGCAAAAAAAATGCATCATTCACTCAGTGGCGACTCTAGGAACAATTTATAGGGGGCACATAAGATACCATAGTCAAAACTTGGGGGGGGGCGACACTAATAATTTTTGCCACTAAATCATACCACTGAGAACCTAAATAAGTATATTCTATAACTAAGATTCCCAAATCCCAGAGTAATGTGATGCAATGACACTTTTCTGTTGTACTAAGCTGCTACTTAAAATCAATATTTTATTTGACAGTTTTTGCCGACGTCCGATAACGGTTTCAGTGACTCCAGTTTTTGCAAATTACGGTGACCCTTCACTAAATAGGGAATTCACCATATTTTCTGTGAAATGTATTCCCCATAAATGTGACTAAAAGCTAGGGGCCACATTACATTCTTGGTGCTAACCTTAGCGCTCACCTGCATGAGTGTTAACGTTAGCCCTGGTGGCTCTAGCAGGGCACCCATATTACAATCCAAAAGCTAATGGGTTAAAATACCCGTTAGCGATTGGTATCTTGCACTGTTCTGCGCGAGGTTACTGTACTTTGCGCTCCCTATACCTATCGCCAATTAACACTTTGCGCTCCCCATGTTAGGATTACAAAGTCGTAACGCTAATTACCATCCGACTGCGGTTACCAGAAAGTTAACCACAGCCTGCACTTGGTGCTAACAGATTCTGCTGCTGCTGAATCCGTCAGCACCAGCAGTAACCCCCCCAAAATAAATCGTATTCTCCCCTTCCATCCTGCCGCAAGGCCTGCCGGTCCTACTGCCTCCTCTGTCCGCCGGGAGCAGGGAGAGTCTGGGGGATAAGTCCCCCAGTCTCCCCCTGCGGATCACTATACTGATCTGCCGTGTCTCACGAGGCGAGATCCAGCATGTCATGTGACCGGCGCCGTCTGCCTCAATCGAGTCCTATGGACTCCGAGTGTATGCTCGCGGCAGCGCTTAGCGCTGCTGCGTGCATCCCGGGGGCTTAGCGGCCGATAATAATGCAGGCAGCTTTTCTAGCGCCTACATTGTAATATCGCGCAAAAACGGGTATGCAAAAGAAAAACTTGCAGCCGCAGGTTTTTCTCCCTAACATACGTGTTTTCGCACGACGAGTGTAATGTGGCCCTAAGGGGCTAAAGATGAATACTCTTTAGATTATAGCTTCCATAATAACCCCTAAAATGCCATAAACCCAGGGAAATACAATAAAAATAATAAACAGCATGACATGTAGCCTACCCATTAACCCCTAAAATGCCATTAATCGAGGGAAAACATGAAATGAATACACTGTAAGGCATGTAGCCTACCCATTAACCCCTAAAATACTTTTAATCAAGGGAAAAATAAAATGTGTACTGTGAGGGATGAAGCCTGTCCATTAACCCTTAATATACAACTAAAATAAGGGAAAAACTAAAGTATTACATGATGTTATATAGTGTGATCCTTAACCCCTTCACTGCTGAGCCATTTTTACTTTGGTTGATGTTTGTATTTTATTATTTATGATCTTTATTTTACGCTGCATATGGTCATGTTGGGTATCATTGGAAAGGCCAGACTCTGCCCTTTCCAATGACAACACAATTGACTATGTATGACGCACGCTATCATGGTCCAAAATAAGTGGGGGGAAGCTGGATGCTGATCCCTGGTAAGGGGGGCACATTGGAGGGTAAGGAATTACCTAGGGGGGGCAATTACCCCCCTTGCTCACCTGTAGAGATGCCTATGGCCTCATGTCATGGAAAATAACACTGGTTTCAAGCTTTACCAACATTTAAAAGTGAATATTGACCATTATATATGTACATCACAATTTAATTTGTTACGCTCTGTTACCTTCAGAATTATTAGCAAAGAGTCTTCAGAAAGGCCATGCTAGTGGCGAAACATTGCATTTTCCAAATAAAGTGCCTTTATAAATACATGGATGTGGCATGGATGTGCCTGGTCCCTTTTCTTCACTCCTGGTCCTTCAGAATTATTGACATATGGAAATATTGTTCTTATTAACATTTGCATGTTTCCTATTATTTGGGCTGACTGTTGGTCTATTTTATTGGTCCAGCATAACTTATCAAGGGAATAGTCTGCAAAGGAACTGATCTTTCTATGTGATATTTCTTTCCTATACTGATATGAAAGAAAAGCAGTCCATAATACAGGGAGTATACTATATATTGGATGTATGCATCAATATATCCTCAGCTCATGGAATGACTACATTAGAAACATTGTTCAAGACTTAGTTCTATAGGTTTATTTCATGTCTATTGCTCCAATGCTTCAGTGGTTTTGTTCTCCTAATTTGGTCATGCTGCAAGAAATATTTAAACTTTGTAGAATATTTTGGGTATTCCCACAAGTAGACTGTGGATAAATACTGACCTGCGGAATTTTTGACTAGACTAGGCCTCTTGGAACATGCTGCATTTGGCAGAATGCCATATTGTAACATTGTTTAATGCAGACCTTTGTCATGTATATATTTTATCAACATCTTTACTAAATCTCAGTGTTTTATTTATTTGTAAAGAAAAGTATATAACCATGGTTTGGAAAATATAGTTATAACAAAAATAAGTATCGCAAATATTTACATTGCAGAATCAGATAAAAAATGCAAAAACAATGCGTGTGAATATAGTTAGAAATTATTTATTGTCATTTATGCAAAAGTAGTTTAGGAAACTTTGAATCAAACATGATGTTATATTCAATTCAGTTTTATTTTTCAGTTTGGTTACCAACCCCTTCACTACCACTATAGAATCAGCTTGATCTAAAAAAACTGCTTCAGGTGCCCGAGATTTGGTTAAAACCATCTGGTATTCTGGAAGAATGCAAATTAATTTTATTTGCAAGTGGACTCCAGAATACCTCCCAAAAAATTCCAGTACATCAGACTTTACAAACAATGTAACTGAAGTGCAAAGAATTTGGAGCTACGTTCGGACACGTACATCAGCGCAGGCTGCAATTCACCTGCTTTACTGCACTTGACCAGCAGAGGGAGCATATGCCTCTCAAATAATGTGTACAGTCTATAAATGCACTGTAGTGACATTACGATGCATTTACACCTATCTGTGTAGGTGTGTGTGTTTCCCTATCACCCTGAATTATAATAAAGAAGCTACAAAGCCCTCACCCTCATTGTAACAAAAAGTTCAACAAACTTTGCTGCAGCATTACAGCAGCCAGACAGAATACAGGGACAGCTCTGGGTCACTTGCTACTGTAAAGGGATAAGATTCACAGGGGGTTATAATTGTAGAAAATACCTATAACAGTACAGATACAAGGTATTAACTGTAATCTCCATGTGCAGGCATTATGACCACATACAGATATTATTTTTAGATCTTTTGTTGGTATTTTTGGAAGCTGCATTGATGATACTTTCAGTATGATCACTACAAATCCCCATGAGCAGGATATCTGAACATTATTATATATCGTAATTACATTTACTGTATTTCACATAAAAGCTATTTCCACCTATATGCTAATAATGCAGACTCCGAACTGTGCAAGATGAAGGATACAATCTAGTGCTTAGAACCTTTTATTCCAGCAAAATCTCTTGTGGTGCCAGTGCTCAGTAGTGATGTGACAGAGTGCCTCATGTCATATGAATCACAATGAGCACATGTAAAAGCATTTATTTGATCTTCACCCAACAAAGATGCAAACGTCACGGAAATTGGCACTGACATAGGTCTTGTCAAGGATTCAGGACATTGTTTGTTTAATGTGCCTGGTAGCTCCAGAGCTCCTGTTGACTCCCTGCAGTAGCTTCATTGGGTTTGGCATGGACCTGGAGCCCCTAGAGTTGCTGGACTCCTTAAAAGTGTATTGGCTGATCCCCCTTGATGGCCGCCATGTCAGTGTTGCTTGCATCCTATGAGCATCCCATGACCACAATTTATTTCACCCTATGTGAGCTATTTTCTTTCCTCCCATGTACATTCTTCTTTTTCTTAGGGTTCCTCATGTGCATAATTGCATCTTATTTCCATTTTATTAATTTTTTTGCTGTCTCCAAGTCTGTTACTTATTTCTTCCCTATGCTTAACCCTTCACCCATACATTTCTTGTGGTTCCCCAGGTATATGACCTTCAATCCTGTTACCCATATTTGCCCTTATCTTATCCATTCCTGACCATCTTTTTTTTAGTTTGTGAGACTTGCTTTCATGCAGTTTTTCTAGTTTCAGGTCCAGGCTGTCTGCAGAGGTAATTTTTGTACCATTCTTAACCCACACTATAGACAGTCTAGAATTTATAGATAGAATTTCTCAAACGCATGATACATTATCTGTTAAATAACAGTTTTCTTAATATAGCCAAGTGGATTCATTCCCCCAAGGGCTGTATTCATTGATATTTCTGGCTTTACACAGCTTCTCATTTGAATTTATTTAGTTTTCTGTTACCTTAGACGGCTTAATGACAAGCAATATTTTTCATGGACATAAATTTGGTTTTCTGGATGATCTTTAAGCACACATATTTTCTGATGTTGCTGATGTCAAAATGGAAAATCATCAGGTTTGTATAGTTATTTTCATCAAGAGGTCTTCCAGTCTAAGTGTTCCAGAAATGTCTGATGCATCCTGCATATGAATCACTTTATGAGTAATACATCATGTTTTTTTTCCTTGCAATATGTATAACTTTACCTTTATGGAATTTTAAAGATCTTCTTAAGAGATGAAAATGTTTTAGTACTGACATGCAAGTGCATACAGTTTTAGAAGATTGGTCTCTTCTAAACCATGGGTCCTCTTCACATCTGTCTTAAGTATCATCCATATCTAAGGAATTCCTCTGTTCTGCTGTAAATGAATATATCTGTCTGATCAGTCATGCTAGATATAATTGTTAGCTGATCTTTCTTGGCATTCCTCCTTTTCACAAGCCGCGGCTTCCATTAAAGTTGTGGTTATCCGTAACCGCTTGCTTGGTTTTCCAGCCAATCTGATGGTACTCAATGCAAGCTCATTGAGAGTCATTGACTAGTCTATTATGCACTCCTAGCATAAATCCCAGAGGACCAATCAATGAATGCTGACTGACAATTTTCTGGGAGGGGGGTTCCACCTGCTTGGAGAAGCTGAATCAGTCTTCTGGACCACTTGTGGGGAGGGAGAAGGAATAGGGGGGTAGGACCCTCATGTTCATTGAAATATCCTAGTGTCCTGAGTGTTATTTTCATGAATCCCACGTATGGTGCTTCACATGAACTACAAGGGATCCATAGAAAATATATAAAAGTTACTCAAAGCTCAAATGCTTTCTCAGTGAGCAGGTTTTCGGTGGTTTTTGGTAGTTGCTGCAGCTACTTAATAGCATGTTCGTATTTGAAAATAAAAAGAAATATAAGAAAAGCAATTTTCATTTTTGCTAGTGTCAAATTTTAAATACTGACCAGTCTATTCACTAAAGGTTAAACTCAGGGGAATTGGCAGGAGAAGAGAACACTGTAGACCAAATAGCCGATTTGGAAGGTGAGATAAAAGGAATTTTTCTGATTTGGTTATTTTGACCTAGAATTTTTCACTTCTCCAGTCATTCTCCTGAGTTTTACCTTTATTGAATAGACCTTGTGACGGAAGCCTCCGCCACCTTTTAAATGACTTGGATTCCAAACGTCTGAGACTGGCTGGAGCGGGCACGCACAGCATTGCCCACACTACAGATAGTCTGTGTGCTCTTGGGAGAGGAGTGGATGCCAGCCTCATGCCCACAGACTATGGGTGATTATGGCAGAGAATGTTCATAGAACATTTGGGCATTGCCATACTGTTTGTGATTTGGTTTAAAGCTTGTTTCTGTAATTATGCAAGAATAATATTGTCTGTTATTTTGCTTACATGATTAGCCGTCCAGCCTGTCCTTGTCTCAGGAATGTGTTATCTGTTTCTATTTGAATAGATTGTAAATCTATTGACTGTAATCTGTTATCATCCCAACTCCCATTGTCCTTCCTCGTTCGAAATGTTACGTAATGTATAATTTAAAGGTCTTCTTAGTCTAGTTATGTTTCACCTTCCAAGAGGCAAATGTGTCCCATTGTCTGTTTTGGTCTGGTTGGGTTCCCCAGCAGTTTCTAGGGAGGTTTTGTATATTTAAATGACCCATGTGTGACCGTATAAATCTATGTATGTGCCCCTAATTTAAACAGTTCTATTCCGACCCTACATGCAGTCACAACTCATGGTTTGGGTAGCCAGTTATATTCTGTTTGCTGTTCCAATGCAAAGACCTCAGCTCTACAGCCACCGCTTACTTCTGGGGGACTATAGCAAGAACACGAGGGTCCAGCAAGGAAGCGGCATTGACAGATGTGACCCGGTCGGGGTACTGAGATCTGTTACAGACCTGATATTGTCTGTATAAGTAGTTGCAAAATAGTAATATTGCAGTTCCTTTTCATACCTTTTTTTTTCGGACTGACATGATACAGTGTACTTCTACTTATTATGTTACTTAAGAGGCAATTAGAATAGTATACAGTCATTTAACAAATGTGGAATAGTCACTGTCTGTAGACATACATTCAGGAACAAATAGGCATGTGTGACCCTCAACACTGACACAGTTTGTCAAATTTTTAATTCCTTGGAATACTGATGACTTAATTCATGGAACATTGTGATTATCTATTTACAGCACTATTTTTTTAAAGGTTAATTGAGAAATTTATATTTGTGGATACTGTTAAATACTTGTTACCTGGCTCTTAAGTCACAGGACATTTTTCTATGCACATTTATTTGATTAATACACATCTGACTGCATATCTATTAAAAGTTGAAATTGGTGTTTCTCCTACAGTTTGTCACAATACATTACGTCATGTCCAGTGATGTGCTCTTCAGTGAGGATATGCCCACCATATTTTATTTCAAAGCTGGTCTCCCACTTATTTCTGGAATTCACTGAATGCATGTGTATATAATGTATTAGAAATTAACAGAATTGCTTTTGCATGTCCTGTTCATTTATTCATCTGACCACGTACCATGTTGGAAGTCATCTGTGCCTGTGGTGGGCATACATGGATAGTTTGTAGCATAAAACCAGGGAAACACAAGGCATAATACTAAAAGCGCCGTTTTTAACTTCACAGAAAAAAATAGATAAGATTGTGGATGTTATTTTCATATATAAATATATATATATACAGTTGTGTTCAAAATTATTCAACCCCCACTGAAATTGAGTGTTTTGGCCAGTTTGACATTGATTTTGATCATTCAGTCATCTTGCTTTCAATTAAATCAAAGAGGCACGTGTAGGTCAGACAAATATAACATAACCTTTGTAATGAAATAACCACAAATGTCTTTTCTGTGCTCACATCATTATCAGTTTTATTCAACCCCCAAGTGACATTCAATCTTAGTACAACATCCTTTTACAGTTATAACAGCTTTTAAACGTGAAGCATAGCTTGACACAAGTGTCTTGCAGCGATCTACGAGTATCTTCGCCCATTCGTCATGGGCAAAAGCCTCCAGTTCAGTCACATTCTTAGGCTTGCGCACTGCAACTGCTTTCTTTAAGTCCCACCAGAGGTTCTCAATCGGATTTAAGTCAGGTGACTGCGATGGCCACTCCAAAATGTTCCAGCCTTTAATCTGCAACCATGCTCTAGTGGACTTGGAGGTATGCTTGGGATCATTGTCCTGTTGAAAGGTCCAACGTCTCCCAAGCCTCAGGTTTGTGACGGACTGCATCACATTGTCATCCAATATCTCCTGGTACTGAAGAGAATTCATGGTACCTTGCACACGCTGAAGCTTCCCTGTACCTGCAGAAGCAAAACAGCCCCAAAGCATGATTGACTCCCCGCCATGCTTCACAGTAGGCAAGGTGTTCTTTTCTTCATAGGCCTTGTTCTTCCTCCTCCAAACATAGCGTTGTTCCATGGGCCCAAACAGTTCTAATTTTGTTTCATCAGTCCACAGAACACTATCCCAAAACTTCTGTGGTTTGTCCACATGACTTTTGGCATACTGCAGTCGACTCTTCTTATTTTTTGGAGACAGCAAGGGTGTGCGCATGGGAGTTCTGGCATGGAGGCCTTCATTACGTAGAGTGCGCCGTATTGTCTGAGCTGAAACTTCAGTATCCACATCTGACAAATCTTTTCTCAGTTCCTCAGCAGTCACACGGGGACTTTTCTCCACTCTACGCTTCAGGTAGCGCACAGCAGTCGAAGTCAGCATCTTCTTTCTGCCACGACCAGGTAGCGTTTCAACAGTGCCCTTTGCCTTGAATTTGCGAATGATGCTTCCTATGGTCTCTCTTGGTATGTTTAACATCTTTGCAATCTTCTTATAGCCATTGCCCTTCCTGTGAAGAGTAATCACCTCTTCTCTTGTCTTCCTGGACCATTCTCTTGACTTCACCATGTTTGTAACCACACCAGTAAATGTCTAGAAAGAGCTGAGTATCACAGTCATTTTAAAGCTGCCTAATTGGTGCTTATTATGCTTTATTGCTGCTCCGTGACATCCACAGGTGTTTTCAATACCTGATTGAAAACACTTGAATGAACCTCTGTTCTTCAGAGTGGTAGTCTTTAAGGGGTTGAATAATTGTGTCAATGAAGAATTCACAAAAGAAACATTTACTACTGAATTACAAAACCAATTCATGTCATTTTAGTTGCATATGGTTCTTTAAAAAGTCCTTGTAGGATTTCATTCTGAATACAATTACAAATGTACACTAAATTCTCTAAAACCCTTTATAGCATTGGGGGTTGAATAATTTTGAACACAACTGTATATATATATATATATATATATATATATATATATATATATATATATATATCCAACACTCCTTCATTTAAATGTAGAATAGAAGCAATTCATTTTGGGAGACTTTCATGTAATGTCTTTAAAATCATCTCATGGTAAATTCTTCTTAATTTTGTTATTCTCCATAATTTAACTTTCTTTCCTTTGGCTGTTTAAATTCTTTCCACAGTTCAGCATCCTCTGTTGCCATTGGGTACTTTTTAAACTGTGTGCTGATCATCTCATTCTTATATATCACTTATTTATACTCAACATATTGTCATATGTCACAACGCAGATTGATATAAGGAAACTTAATTTGGAAAAAAAAACTTAAAGGGTTGCATAATTTTCCAAAGTGGAAGTAACACTCGCTGTGTCTCCTACCATTTCCTGAAAGGGATCCATCAAATCTGAATTTTTCGTACTTTCAGGGAAAAGTGAAATTAAGTTAGGTGTTGGATACTTTTCACACATTTCCTGAAGGACATTTAATGTAGGCACAAGTTTAAATGAAAAGGGAAAATTAATAATAGTAAAGACCCCTACTTTAGCCAATAGAAAGTATTCTAGAATTTCCTAGAATTTTTGGTTTGGCTTGATACAGTTTAAAAATAAATACATGGTCAAGAATCCGTAAGGATACATTTACTATACTAATGCTAAATTCCCTAAAGATGTTGGATAAAATCAATACTCTAAATACCCAGAGGATTTAGGATGTATCAAATAGCAACACAAACTAAATACAGATAAAATTACTCTAATGTAAGAAATCTGGCTATTTGTGTGCTCGCCAACAAGGAATGTCATGAATGAGCCAATATAAATTCTGATCTCTGACAGCTCCTATTTGATGTCTGGGAGTATTTAAACGGCTCTCCCCAATCTTATGAGACAATTCTTGTTTCTACGCCAAGGTGTGATATGTTTTCCAGTAGAAAATAAGCTAAAATGTTGCGTTTTGCATGGAGATTTTGTTGTTAAAGTACACCGATCGCCTGTTTTTTTCAGAGATAAGATTTTGTTAATGTTTAGCACAATTATTTTAAACACAGATTTAATCAGTTTGCAGGGCCTCCCAATTAAGACACACATGTTTCTTCAACTAGTTTAAAAGCAAAAATAATTTCCTTTTATTTGTTGATAAACATCTTTGTTTAGATCACAACTAACTCATTAAGCAAATGGAGGCAGCTGATAGAATTATTGTCTCCAGCCGATATCGCAACTGAAATGCAAGCTCTGCTTATTGTAAATTAATTATTATTATTATACTTTATTTATATAGCGCCAGCATACTCCGCAACGCTAAACAATGGGCACAATATAGACAGGGTTACAATACATTGAGACTGAACATTTTGATCAACCAGTACAGAAGGAAAGAAGGGCCCTATTCCTGTGGGAATTTACAATCTAGAAGAGTTAGGAATGGAAACCGGAGGAGAGGACTGCAAGGTGGGAGTGATGGACTGGTTGGGGCAGTAGGGTGTATTAGTGAGTCAGGTGGCAGGTTTGCCTGAACAGCATTGTCTTTAGGGGAAAGTCTGACAGTACGAGGGAGAGCGTTCCAGAGGTTGGGGGCTGCGCTTGAGAAATCCTGCAGTCTATCATGGGAAGAGGTAACGCGGGGAGAAGCTAGGCGCAGGTCACTGTTTGACCTTAGGGAGCGAGCTGGGGTGTATCTGGTGATTAGCGAGGGCAGGTAGTGGGGAGCGGAGTTAGTGAGAGCTTTGCAGGTCAGGATACAGATTTTGAATTTAATTCTCCAGTGGATGGGGAGCCAGTGAAGGGACTCGCAGAGAGGAGCGGCAGACAGAGCGGCGGGTGAGTTTGATGAGACAGGCAGAGGCATTCAGAATGGATTGTAGGTGGGAGAGGGAGGCCAGCTAGAAGAGTATAAGGCTGGGGTCAGATGAGCGTAGTGTTCACGTCCGTGATTGCGCCTAAAAGTACATCCGTGATAGCATGACAGGAAGCCCATTGGAGCCTGACACATGAAGTACGTCCGCACTGAACTGCGGACGCACAACGGCCGCGGCCCACGGACGCAAGGCAGGCAAGAACGTACAACCGCTAGAACGGCCGCACAAAGTGCGCTGCGTCCGCAACGTCCGCATAGCTTTGTGTGTGAGTGATGGAACGTGGTCAGACGGACTGCATTTATACGTCCAGCATTTTTCACGGACAAAATGGTTTTGCTTTTTAATTTATTTTCCCTCCTACATCCGTCAAAATATATACGTCAGTGAATAAACAGACTGTGTGGCCACTACTGCGTCTTCCGTACTGACGTACATCCGTTTGCACGGACGTACAGTCCGTAGAAATCACGCTCGTCTGACCCTAGCCTTAGAGTACTACAATAGTCAAATCGGGAGATTACGAGATCATGGATGAGTTGTTTTGTGGTATCAGCGGTAAGAAAAGGCCAAACTCTGGAAATATTACATAATTGGTAGCGATAGGAAGAGGAAAGAGACTGGATGTGAGGGATGAAGGAAAGAGCAGAGTCAAGCGTAACTCCAAGACAGCGAACCTGGCTTGATGGGGAGATAGTGATACCATCAACCATGATAGGGAAGTCAGGAAATTAATGGCTTCTATACTTTGTTTAGGAGCCGTTAATTTGCACCTAGATGGAGAAGACTGAGCTATTTAGTGTGGCTCATTCGTCTCCTTTGTCGTTCGTCTCCTTTGGAACTGGTATATTAAAAAATAACAGCTTTCAAAGGGTGGTCTGATCCACCATTTCTGGCTGCCGGGAGCAGAGTGATACTTGAGACAAATAGTCTCCGGCCTCCCTCTGCTATCACACCACATGATCCTGCGAAAGCGAGATTCTGCAGGTCACATGACCCAGCAGCAAAAGCCTCCATGGAGTCCTATGGACTCCAGGATGGGATACTCAGGCTGGCACATTAGTACTGCTGTGAGTGTCCATTGGCTTAGCACTGCATTACCAGGCAGGCTGCTGAAACATTGCCTGCCCCATAATATGGTGCTAAAGGGGGAGGCTAAGGGGAAATCTGCTGGTGCAGGTTTTCAACTTTAGCGTCCCTTTTTAGCAGGCACTTTGTAATCGTGCCCCATGTCTGCTACACCAAAGCTGCCGTGTCAGCATTCCGGATCAGATCCCACCCACCCATCGCCATCAGCCAATCAAGATGCTCCTCTAGTGACATACAGCATTACTACCAATTGGTGGGAGGTGATAGAGCAGTGTTTCTCAACTTTGGTCCTCAGGACCAACTAACAGGTCACGTTTGCCAGATATCTGAAGCACAGCACAGGTGATATGATTTGCTGCTCAGTGATTGCAGGATTCAGTCTGCATTTCCGCAAAGTGGTCCTTAATACCTGGCCCGTTAGTGGGTGCTGAGGACCGCTGTTGAGAAATACTGATCTAGAGCATTTGCACATTTTATCAAAGATAAATTTAGAATATAATGTACTCATTCATTTTTCAACTGATTTTTTTTTTCATTTGCCAGTACTACAGGGAGATTGGGAAAAGGGTCAGTGGGGTGAGAAGCAAGAGGCAACAGCACAGTGAGAGTGGGGTCTGGGAAGGGAACAACGGAGTGATGGAGATGAATGGAATGAGTCAGATGCCAACTTAAAATCTTCAGCTCTGGATTCATGAAACCCTCAAACAAGCACTGGAAACAGTCCAATTATACTCTAATAATGATAACGACATGAATAAAATGAGGGTGGTGAAGTCATTTAAAGATTTAGGAAATACGTTAAAGAATCAAGGAAAAGACATTAAGGGTTATTCAAAGAGATCCGAATGGCTGCCGAAAGGTAACCGAACGCTGAAAATCACGTTCGGTTACCTTTCTTGGCCATTCGGCTATTCAGAGAGCAGGCAATTCGCCACGAATTGCCTGCACATACGGTGCCTGTTCGGTGCCTGTTCGAGGGCAGTGAAATCCCCAGAGAAGCAATGCTTAGTCTATTCAGAGAACAAAAACCAGCAGTGAAAAGTTGCCGAATTGCCCTGCCATTCGGTGGTTTAATTCGGCAGGTTTATTCAGTCGAATCCGATAGGCTTCAATGTTAAAAATATTCCCATTTTAATTCAATATCTAATAAACCGTTGATTATAATATTCTGCAGTAAAAAGTCTCTTTATTTTTAGATTTTTTTAGGACCTTTTCTGCTTTGGGATTTTTTTGCAAACATTTTTTTTCCGTTTTTTTTAAATCGTCTTTTTTCTTTTTTCTGTAACAGCCCTTTTTATTATCATTCATTGGATCTCATATGTAAATTTCAGACATTTTCGCTCAGTAGTTTGTTTGCAAACAGCGTTTCACTTTTAAAACATTCAAGTGTACTGTTTTATTTTTCTTCACCTCCTTCATCTGCGGTGTCGTGTTTTTCCGGCGTCTGCTCTGCGCTCTCATCGGCTCCTGCTCGGGTTTCTCCGGCATCTTCAGTGGGTTAAACCAGATGTTTTTGCGGGTTTCGGTGTGCATTCGCCCTCGTTTAGTGGTGAGTTTTCGGCAGGTTTGCGGCGACTTTTCCCTGCACTACGGCGGCCCTGTGGTGCTTGCTGAATACACCGCAGCTTCATGGAAATGGGATCGCCAAATCACAACGAATTGAAGAGAAGGAAAAGTCACCGAACGTGTGGTGGCTTTTCGATTCTCTTTGAATAACCCTGATTGTTTTTTCCTAAATGAAAACTTGCTAAGTTTTTAAAATAAATTTCAACAACCAGAAATCGTTCTCTTAAGAAGAGGTGTCCTGAAACAAATTATCAGGACCAGTCAGTTCAATTATTTTTTTTGTTGGCCGGTGTTATCACGATTACCATGATCTTCAAATATTTGGAATATTTTGAATTATGGAACACAAATTTTGACATGGTATTGCTTTGAGGCGCTGTCAGAAAGAGTACAGTATGTGATTTATTTCCTGTTTATAGTCTACTTGGCAAAATTTTGCCCAGCTGCACAAACTTATTGTTCGCTTACCTCAGGCTTCCTAATGCCACTGAAATGTATTCCCAAGAATGTTCTCCGATATAGTTTGTTCTGAGTAAACAAAAGTGCGTAATTTATTCTAAAAGTGATTTATTTATTTGATACAACAAAAACTTGCCAAGGGAATTTAGGAACTTATGTTATGTTCTCTATGATCACATTAAATAAGTTTGCCTATTTAACTTTCCATAATGCAATTTTGATTCCATCAGTTTAGTATACAGTTAGGTCCATATATATTTGGACACGGGCACAATTTTCATACTTTTGGCTTTTCCACCAGAATAAAATTAAAATGAAACTATCCAAATGCATTTGAAGTGCAGACTTTCAGCTTTAATTCAAGGGGTTGAACATAAATATCAAGTACAAATTCTAGGCACTGCAACCATTTTTATACACAGTCCCTCCATTTTCAGGGGCTCAAATGTAATTGGACTAACGAATATAATCATAAATAAAATGTTCATTTTTTAAATATTTTGAGAGTCCTTTACTGGCAATGACTGTCTGGAACCCATGGACATTACCAAAGACTTGGTTTCTTCCTTTCTGATGCTTTGCCAGGCTTTAACTGCAGCTGTCTTAAGTTGTTTTGTTTGTGGGTCTTTCTGCCTTTAGTTTTGCCTTCAGCAAGTGAAATGCATGCTCAATTGGGTTGAGATCAGGTGATTGACTCGGCCATTGCAGAATAATCCACTTCTTTTCCTTAAAAACTCCTGGGTTGCGTTTGCAGTGTGTTTTGGATCATTGTCCATCTGTACTGTGAAGCACCGTCCAATCAACTTTGCTGCATTTGGCTGAATCTGGGCTGACAGTATATCTCTAAACACTGCTGAATTCATCCAGCTCCTTCTGTCTTCTGTCACATCATCAAAAAACACCAATGACCCAGTGCCACTGGAAGCCATGCATGCCCATGCCATCACACTGCCTCCACCATGTTTTACAGGTGACGTTGTGTGCTTTAGATCACGTGCTGTTCAACGTCTTCTCCACACTTTTTTCTTCCCGTCATTCTGGTACAGATTAATCTTAGTTTCATCCAGCTAAAGAATGCTTTTCCAGAACTGGTCTGGCGTTTTGAGATGTTTTTCGGCAAAGACTAATCAGGAATTTCTATTATTCAGGCTTATGGATGGTTTTCACCTTGTGGTGAACCCTCTGTATTTGCTTCTCGTGAAGTCATCTCTTGATTGTAGACTTTGACAATGATACGCCCACCTCCTGGAGAGTGCCCTGCACTTGTCTGGGTGTGGTGAATGGATTTTTCTTTACCATAGAAAGGATCCTGCGATCATCCACCACTGTTCTCTTCTGTGGATGTCCAGGCCTTTTTATGTTGCGGAGGTCACAGTGTGTTCTTCTTTCGTCGGAATGTACCAAACTGCTGTTTTGGCCACTCCTAATGTTGCTGGTATCTCTGATGGATTTGTTTTGTTTTTGAAGCCATACAATGGCCTGTTTCACTTACTTGGACAGCTCCTTTGAACACATGATGTAGGTTTGCAGCAATAGATTTCAAATGCAAATACCACACTTAGAATCAACTCCAGACCTTTTACCTGCTTAATTGATGAAGAAATAATGGAGTAGCCACACCTTGCCATGTAACCGCTTTTGATTCAATTGTCCAATTACTTTTGGTCCCTTGAAAAAGGGGGGAATGGCTAATCTTAAAAGCTGTAATTCCTAACCCCTTCATACAATTCAGATGTACATACCCTCAAATCAAACCTGAGAGTGTACACTTTCAGCCCATATCCATTATAACTAGCATGAATATGTTTTGGTAAATACCTGAAAAAATGAAAATGGCGCTTGCGTCCAAATGTATATGGACCTAACTGTATACCTGTCATTTGCAACACATGTCAGACTCTATTACCAGGGAATCATTCCCTTTATATGTATTATCATTTTTTTTGCTAACACATATATAAGAAACAAGGGAGTTATTCCCTGTTAAAGCGTAGCTGTCACTTGTGTTGCATGCCACAGGGGTGAGTGACCGCTCTGAGGAGAAAGCCATCCTACGGGACAGTCCTCCATTATGTCCGTGCTCACCATTGACTGTTGGCGCCAAGAAGAGGCATTTTATTTCAATGGCATGTTCAAATGCACAATTATTGATTAGGATGTTTTCACTCCATTTTGGTAGGCATGAAAGCAACTGACTTCTGAGCTTGTGTGAAATTTAGCATATATTCACTTCTATTAATTTACTTAAACAGTATTCCAAAGTACATTAACCATACATATTATATGGATAAAACAGGGAAGGATGGAAAGATTAAACACATAACCCAGAGCACATTGAGAGCCAGTTGTGGGACCCAGCTCTGGAACCTGAGCTTAGGTCCCAGCTGGTGTTAAGACCCTGTAATCGGAGGCCTGCGTCAGCCCTCACGAGCTCCACCCCCCCAGAGTTGGGACAGTGGCAAGCAGACTCAGGTTAGCGTGGCCACTCACACAATATTCAGTGGTCCCAAAGCGTAGACTGACCCTTTAATGTTTTTGGTTTAGTGATATGAATGTACATTATCGTTGACTTTCCTTCATTTATCTGGGAGAGAAATATGATAGTCTGAATGAGTGTCAGCTGGTCGGAGTAGAGGTAACATCACTGCTTTATAACTGTGGAGAGAGGCTTTGGAGACACAGGTTTGATCCCGGCAAGACCACCTCTCCAGCAAGTGTCCTTGGGCAAGACACCTAATGGTACATAGCTCACCACCCAGGACATACTTGAAAACAAGAGAAATCTCAATGTATCCTTTCTGGTAAAATCCTTTCTAAAAAAAAAAAAATCGGTGTCAGGGTCAGCTATGTGGTTATAAGGTCCATAACCAAACATATTGCGGAGTCTTTAAACATATAAATATATTTTATAATTTTTAAAAAAAATTGCTCCTCAATCAATCTTTAGGGATGCTGAATAAAAATCCTCTGTGCTAAGGATTGATTGACAAAAGAAAGTATAAGAACCCTCGTATAGGTGACTTTCTTGCTCCCCCTGCTGGTCAATCGCTGCAAGTTGATGATTGTAGCAATGTGAAAATTTCAACTCATTCCCTGCTTGTAGATTTACAGGTCTATTCAAAGAAAGGTGAAACTAAGGAGAATGACTGGAAAAATGAAAATTCGAGGTCAAAATAGCTAAACCAGAAAAATTCTCCCATGTATCTCACTTTCCAAATTGGCTATTTGGTCCAGATCAGGGGTCAGCAACCTTTTACACATCAAGTGCCATTTTTTAAACCATCAGACAACCGGGTGCCAGTGAACAGCGCTCCATAGTGTTAGTTAGATTTTAATTTTTATACTACTAGTTAAACTACTAATAGTAAGTTAAACTCACAGCAGAGCCCAGAATTTGATATACCCAGCAGAGCCCAGAATTTGATATACCCAGCAGAGCCCAGATTTTGATATAACCAGCAGAGCCCAGAATTTGATATACCCAGCAGAGCCCAGATTTTGATATAACCAGCAGAGCGCAGAATTTGATATACCCAGCAAAGCCCAGAATTTGATATAACCAGCAGAGCCCAGAATTTATTACCCAATATCTAAGAGCCCATAATGTGATATAACCAGCAGAGCCCAGAATTTGATATAACCAGCAGAGCCCAGAATTTGCCAGAGCCCAGAATTTGATATACCCAGACAGACCCCAGGATTATACTTACCCAGACAGACAGACAGACCTCCTCCCGCGTGTTCCTCCGAGCTCCTGCACGCTGCCGCCGGCTTCTTCTGATCTGAAGGCTGTGACAAGAACGCACAAGATCTCGGCAGTAGGCCACATCGCAGCCTTCACAAGTGGGTGGGTGACAGCCGCTCGCACTTGCCAGCAGAGACAGACTCGCGTGCCACGCCAGGCACACGTGCCGCGGGTTGCTGACCCCTGGTCTAGATTGTTCTTTTCTCCTGTCAGTTCTCATGGTTTTCACTTTTCTCTGAATAACCCTGATAGTCCTCATGCAGGGACAGTCAGTTGGGAAGAGAATAGGCTCAGGAGAGAGCAAGGGAATGCAGGGAGTTGCAGTATAGCCCCCTAACTAGACCTAAGGTAAGTTCAGATGTGAAGGGTCATTAAGCAGTGGCATATCTTAGGAATTGTTAAGATCTTTAAGATCAATGATATATTGATAATATGAAAGGATATCACATGAAAAGTTGTTGTGTTTTTTTTGTTTTGTTTTTAAAACACAATAAATCCATTAATTAGAGAACTTGCTTCCTAAACTTCAGGCTCTATTCTATAGTTGCGCTAATGTTGCTTCTCAATATGTATGCATTACATACGAGAAGTATAACGTCTGGCATCGATATTCCACAGTTGATGCTACACTTGGATGAAATCAGTTTGTGCTTCGCAGCATGCGCTAGCTTATTGTACTTAGCGTCCGCTATACTTGACATAGGGAGCACAATATATTTTCAGAATCTCGACAAGTTAGGTATTACAAAGTGCAGATGCAATTTACCATTGGGACACCAAAGCCAAGATTTTCACAACTCTTAAAAACTAGTGCTAAATGATTCTGCAAATGCACAATCATTTAACACGCTCCAAAATACCCCCTAAAAAATCCCATACTCGCCTCTCATCCCGCAGCGAAAATGGTGGCCCGATCCACCGCTTCTTCTCCCCTGGAGCAGAGTGAGACTGGGAACCAATAGTTCCCAGTCTTCCTCAGCAATCACTGTGCAACAATCTCATGAGAGCGAGGACGTGCAGAGATTGCGGCATGGAGGCGCTAGCCTCCATGGAGTCCTATGGACTCCAGAAGCTGATACTCAAAGTATTGTGGAAGAGCTACTGCAGGTATCAGGGAGGTTTGCTATTCGTTCCGGGGTGAGGTGCTGAGATAGCACCTTCCCCGGAATAGGAGGTTAACATGGAAACAGTAAGGGAGAATCTGTAAACACAGATTTTCCTGTTTACTGTCTCCATGTTAGCGTCCACTATGGAATAGGGGTCCAGGTTTCTATATAGTTATTGCTTTTTTAATTGATCTTTTTGATTATGTACATGTAGAGTGCTGGAGTTTATCCATCTCTATATGTAATTCATGGGGATGCTTTATAAGTCAACAGTCAGTGCGCCTGTACCTTTTCTTTTGCCAATTGGTGGGTTGATGGCCTTAATCTCCGAATTGAAACCAACTTGAATAACTTATTTTTGTAAAAAGTATATATTTACAAATTAAATTTAATGATCAGTTCCTAAGATCAAATATGGAGTCTTTAAAAATATTAAAAATAATTGGCGTATACGATGATTTACACTTCGAAAAATATTTGAAATGAAAAGGCATTCATACCTGCCAGCAGTTCCATATTTCCAGGGACAGTCCTTTAATTTGGCTTAAAGTTCCAGTTTCCAGCTGGTCTAGATTTTTTCCCAGGTTCCAAACTGGGATATTAGCTGCTTATGCTGTAGAATGATCATCTGGAGAATTTCACTCTAAAATATGCCTGTCATTAATAAATTGATAAATTATGATGTTTTTCTCAGTTTGTGTTTAAAATTACTTATTTACATTTAAAATGTATACCATATATATTTTTGTGTTTATCTTGTTTCTTCGCTATAGAATTAAGACTAATCTATAATCTAATATTCTGACCAAAATCTTTGTATCTATTGTTTATTCTCTACTTAGAGAATTAGTCAGGACCTCTGTTAATTCTACATCACAAAAATTGTTAAACGCTATAAGGAGTTTTAGTTATGAGCTTCAGGGAAATTTCGTTTTTTTTTCGTTAGGTGCACTTTGGTGATTCCAGTTCGCCGACCCTCCAGTGAATTCACTATTCACTGCATGGTCCTCAAAGTGCGCTGAACGTAGAGCTGCCGAACATCAGAAAAAAAAAAGGTACTCTACTATTTTTTAAAAGGCATTTAAAACAATAAAAATGCATGAAAATGTATGGAAATAATAAAAAGGGTCCTATAAAAAAATAATAAAAAGATCTGTTACAGAATAAAAAAACGCCATAAAAAAATGGAATAAAATTTTTTGCCTAAAAAAATCTAATAAATAAAAAGACTTTTTGCCGAAACTGAAAAGAATAAATGGTTGAATAAAAAATATATAAAAACAATCCTATTCTTTTACATTGAATCCTATGGGATTCACCTGCTTAACCTGTTGAACTGAGCCACCAAAGATCAGGGCATTTCACTGTCATTTTGGTGCCGTTCGGTATTTTCTGAATAGATTAACCGTTCCTGCTCTATAGGACAATTTCACTGCTGAATTGGGGCCATCTGCGGCAAACTGCACCGTATTTCGCTGTCAATTCGGTGAATTGCCATTCTTTCTGAATAGATGAACTGCCACGAAATGCACCGTACGTTGAAATTCACCGTTCGGTGCAACTCGTGGCAAATTTAACAGTTTGAATAGCCCATTAAGGCTAGCATCAGACGAATGCAGTCATCACGACCGTGTCCCCGCACAGTTTAACGTCCGTTGTAGCATTGATTTGTGATCAAAAGAGACCAACACACAAAGTACTTGCGCACTGAAGTGCGCACGCACCATGCAGGTGGCAACAGACGCCATTTAGGCCTTGACATAAAAGCGCTATGACGGATGCCCAGAGTGCGCCGCGTCTGCGTAATGGCCTGTGTGTGTGATGGCTCGATATCAGACGCAGCGCATTTGCGACGTCCATCACGTTGACTCTCAGAAGTTTTTTTGGTCTGGCTGACTGTACCTGTCTTTTAATTTTAATTAATTTTGTTTCCCATATTTCCCTTTTTTTTCTACATCCGTAAAAAAAAAAAAACGGATCGTGTGGTGTCTTAGACACCGTGTCTACAGTATCTTCCATCAGTACGTCCGTCCGTTATGCACGCACGCAGAGTTGGCTCAGACTGCGTTCGTCTGACATTAGCCTAAGAGATAAACTTCCTTTCAGAATCAGATAACACAGTATGCTTTCTACTTTTCTTCTGTAAATGGTATTTCAAATTATAGGTATATAAAGTGTTAGGTCTGTAGTACATAAAGTAAAAACACATTATATGATCTAGAAATCAATGTAATATGTTGCATTCTCTTATCTGTTCTATTTGTTACTTCTTCAGGCAATAAGGCTAGGGTCAGATAAAACCCTTTTTGCGTCTGGACGTTATGTTGACCAGACATTAGCAGTGTCTGACGTCTCCTAGTCACGGACACATGCCGCTGGCGGACGCAGTGCACTCTGTACGTCAGTACTAGCGGTTTCACGTTCTCGAAAAAATGCTTTTGTTTGCCGCTTGCGTTGCACGGCTGGAATTTTGTGCAGCCGTACTCCGTATGTTGCCCGCACTGCGTTCGTCAAAGGAATTGTATTCTTTCCAGGGCTACAATCCTGTCCACGGGGAGCACTAACAGGCCAGGTTTTACAATCACCTTGGGGAAATGCAGAGTGAATCCTGCAATCACTGAACAGCAAAATATATCACCTGTGCTGAGCTTCAGATATCTGGAAAACCTGGCCTGTTAGGGGGACCTGAGGATCAGGTTTAGGAAACACAGTTCTAGGGGACTATGCTTAAGTAGGGCCCAGAGACAGTTTCTTTAGTCTTCAGTGGATGATCGTTGCATTTTACCATGGTTACGTCTGGCGAGGCAGAAGCTGTTCTACGTCAAACCAATCAGAAAAGAGGTGAAAGGTTGTTTCGCAAGTTTTGTGAATGAGGTGGGAAGCGCTTTGCAGTGATGTCAGGCACATCGTGCCCATGTCGTCACTTAGAGTATCCCGTCCCAAGACTGCGTGTTGGAGTTAGCAAAATTGTTCTGAGAACTTTTCAAAGACAGAAAATTTGGTTTTGATTAGCAACAAAAAAATAATCCCAGGCTGGTGATAGAGAATTACATAGTAATATAGGTTGGAAAAAGCTTACAGTAATGCCCCAGATTATAAAAAGGGATGGGAGACACTGGGGTTAGTTATTAAACCCGCTTGACCTTCGGTACCTGTTATTTCATCTATTTATCTTAAAATAAAGCTGGGACAAAAAAAACCTATTTTAACTTGAATGTATTATGTGAATGTATTAAAAAAAATCCATTAAAGGTATAGTCTAGCCATTATGTCCATTTATTTAAACTGCTTATAAAGGTCATAGCGACAGTAGCTCTCCATGTTACCTGGCCATTGGAGGACCTATCAAATTATCCTAGCTACCACATTGTACATAATATATTTTATTTCAGAAATTATATCAGTAAACAGTGTGATGTTTAGCTGTGCTTAATGTACAGAAACTGGTCCCAGTTGTACATGCAACTGTATCAGGTCTATTCAAAGAAAGGTGAACCTTAGGAGAATGACTGGAAAAGTGAAAATCCGAGACTAAAATAGTCAAAGCAGAAAAATTCTCCCATTTATCTCACTTTCCAAATCAGCTATTTGGTCTTGATTGTTCTCTTCTCCTGCCAATTCTCCTGGTTTTTCACCTTTCTCTGAATAACCCTGATTGTGTACATAATATATGCTTTTTTTCTTCTTCATCCTTATTTCTGTTTATAAGAATTAACTTTATCTCCTCTTTTAATATTCTAGTGTGGCAAACCACTTCCAGGTCTTCACAAGCAAGATGACTGTTGTGGTTCCGTTGGTTCTTCATGGGGCTTCAACAAATGCATGAAATGTCCAAAGAAGATAAGTAAGAACTGTTTAATTGTTATGTCCGTTAGCTACAAACACCAGTTCAAAAGTATTGTTCTTGTGCTAATTTTCTCTAAAATCTCTGAATTTGTAATTCGTTTAAATACATTTCTCATTTCTGTGAACTTAGTATATGGTCTGCAGAACACAATCAATGAGAGAGCAATGCCTAAAACCAACACTCCAGGAATTCGTGTTTAGAATTTCAACCATAGTTAATGATTGTATACTCCCAGTGGACATTTTCATATGATCACTTGTGTTTATCTAAATTGTGGCAGCAACTCCGTTTACAAAACTATGCAGACATGAACGAGGTATTCAAGTGTTTTTTAAAAAAAGACATTAGAACATGAAACATGACTATGAACGTACATGATTATTGGTGTGAATTGTAGTGGTTTGAGTAGTTTTAGAAGTTTTTTTCCCTTTTCATGCAAAGCCATCTCTAGAGTTCTTCAGTGAATAGAACCTTAAAAACATTTATTATGGGGTAGTTCATAAAATCCTCAACTTAGGGATAGGGAGAGGCCAGGAGACAACGATAGACTGGCTGCAGCGGATAAGATTATGGAATTTAAAACAACTATAAGGCACAATAGTGCTTGCAAAGTAGCAGAATAGTACCTCTAGTTTTTAAGGATGTGTGAAACACTGTGGAAACAGACTAATCCCATATGAAGTGGCCTACACGGAAGGGAAGCGGGAAGGCTAGTGTAACAGACAATGACATCAGTGATCTGCTTTCCGTTTTCTTAAAATAGGAACATGAACAAGAAGATTGAAAACATTATCTAGAATGTCATATCCTAATTTCTGATGTGGCAATCATATTGTAGGGACAGAGCCTGATGTGAAGAACATCATTTCATGGATCCATCCCCAGATAGTGTCCTTTGTCAGCAATCTAGATTGCTGGTTTTAGTGTAATTGTGTGAAAGATATTTTTGCGGGCCGCATTGAACCACTTGATACCAATTGAGCGCCATGTAAATATCACAGCCTATCACTGTATGACAACAGTTTGTGTATTATTTGAAGCCTTTTTTCGAGTTGGATAGTTTATTGCAATGCAGACATCGTCTCAAACTAGTTTCACGGACATAACAATGACTTAAGTCTTCTTTAATGCCTTCCATTTTCATAAGACATTGCTCCAATAGGGCGCCTTTATGATGATTTGGAATCAGAGGTTTGCAAAATATCTTTGTAGCCAACAGACTGCAGCCTCTGTGTGAGGTTTCCATGTCAACATAGTGCTGACTATATAAGAAATATTTCCAGCACCTTGTCGTATCTGTACCATGAAGACTTCAGACTGATCCAGGAATGAAAGAGCAGGGGGCCAACTTCCAAGCCAGTATTAGACAAATGTACCTAATAATATGGTCACATTGTACTTTCGACAATTTTGTACTCTGACCCAACTCGTTTTTAAAAATTATTCTATATATATATATATATATATATATAATCCAAGAGCCCCATGCTCTATAGTAAAGCAGCGTTTACCTGCTCCTGTGCAGTCAATATACTGTAGATACAAACTCCGAAGGAAGAGGCGCACACTGAAGGCTTGCTTAGAAAAAGCACAATTTTGTTTCTAAACAAAATTTTTTACTTTTTATAAGCAAGTCTTCAGTGTGCACCTCTTCCTTTGGATATATATATATATATATATATATATATATATACACGAAAGTTCTGCACTCACGGTTCACCACAAAGATTTAGCCTCACCCGCTGCTTCTGCGATGGCTTCAGTTAATATCAATATAGCAAAAACGACAGCACTCCAGGGATTTTCCAAAGATAATTCCATTTATTTGTACATAGACATCAACGTTTCAGCCCACCAAGGAGCCTTCATCAGGACAGACATGTACAAAACAACACTGTGTCCCATTTAAATAGACACCCCAATTAACGATGATAAAAGCCCCCCCAGCTACTCACCAGCCAGTATGTGAGGATCACTGCATAATTACTCCATTCACACGTGTGAGCCAACATCCGACGCTGTGTGGTGACGTCACACTGGTTGTCCCGGTAACCCCAGAGTCTGCCTGAGATGCGGCCAAACCATTACTGGATCAGTCACGCCCCTCACACAGGACGTTCCTTTAGTCATATAAACCCCCCACTGAATCTTTCTACTTCTGCTGCACCTACTTATGAGCTACTGTAAATCAAAGGAAGGCTGAGTACACATTTCTTTCATTTAACCCCCGTGGGTAAACAGTGTCCAATCTGTGGATCCGCTGCGCTTCTCTCTGGAGAAGGACCAACGCCCTGTCTCCCCCTCTTCTGAGCGGGGGGACATGGTCAATAGCCAGAAATTTTAATGAAGACAAGGGGTGGCCAGACTCCAAAAAGTGTCTGGCCACCGGCTTGTCTGACCTACCATCCCTATATGCAGTCCTGATATTTGACCTATGATTGCGTATCCTCTCACAGAGCTGAGTTACAGTCTTGCCCACATAGGCAAGACCGCATGGGCATAGAATTTTATAGATCACAAAGTCGGTCTTGCACGTGATGGAATGTCTTATAAGAAATCGCTTCCCTGTATGGGGATGTCTAAATTCTTTCGAGGGGATCATATGGCCGCAAGTGACGCAGCCCAAGCACCTTTTACACCCTAAGTTCTGAAACTGTCCCTGATTCTGGTCATAGCTTTTAATTGGGTCTGCCCGTACCAATAAATCTTTCAAATTATGGTTTTTACGGTAACAGAACATTGTTTTTTGTTTAAATTTTTCAGGTAGGGTTTGATCTCTCTCCAGAATTGGCCAATTCCTCTTCACGACAGAGGTGATTTTGTCTGAGGCCGTGTCAAAGGTTAGGGGAAATTTAAGTCTATCTGATTTAATTATTTTTTCCCTGGGGGCTCTTGCCCTCTCCAGGGCTGCCGTTAGTACTGCTTCAGAGTACCCACGACAAATAAATCTCTGACGCATGTGACAGATTTGTTCCTCCCTAATGATCTCGTCACTGTTGTTTCTTATTACCCTCAGGAACTGGGAATAAGGCAACGACCGTTTAGAATGCTCTGGATGTGCACTTCGCTCATGAAGCAGAGTATTTCGATCGGTGGGCTTAGAGAACAGGGAGTACTGCAGGCAATTGTCTTTTTTAAACACCCTCACATCCAAAAAGTTGATGGAACTTTCATCCACTACACTAGTAACCTTGATGGGGTGTCTAGACCATTGACACAGTGCTCAATCTCCCTTGACTCGTCTATCGTACCTCGCCATATCACAAAAATATCATCGATAAAGCATACATATTCGACAATCTTATCTGGAAACTGAGTTAAAATGTTATCTTTTTCGAATTTGTACATGTAGGCATTGGCGTACATGGGGGCCATTGCGGCCCCCATGGATATTCCAGTGCGCTGCAGGTACCACCTGTCCTTGAACCTAAAATAATTGTTCTCCAAGGCTAATGCCAGTAGCTCCAGAACGAATTCCACACATGGACCGTCATACATTTCGGAATTAGACAGCAAGCACCTCATAGCCTCAACTCCTCCCTTGTGGGGGATTACCGTATAAAGGCTCCTGACATCTAGTGTCACAAATACCACATCATCACAATCAACCACTACTGCTCTGAGCCCCAGAGTTTTTTTGGTGTCATTGGAAAAGCCAGATATTGGCCTTTTCAATGATACCAAACATGGCCAAGTAGTCTGTACAAATAAAAAGAAAAAATCCTTTTTTGTCCCACAAGAGGCAGTATTGCTCACTTTTCAATAATAAAGTGAATAATATTGCTGCACTACCTCACCTTCTCATTCTCCACAGCTGCATCAAGTGTGGATGGGATGGAGCAATGGGTTATTATTACACATTGTTTCATCAAAAACTTGATCCTCTGTGAAGGGTACTGGGAGTACTTTGGACCCCTGCATCACCATTCTGTACTCCCCAGAAGGTCAAGTGAAGTGTCACTGAAAAGGATAGAGTCTGGCCTTTCCGCTGATACCAAAAATGACCATATAATGTGTGAAAAAAATAACAATTGCAAAACGTCTTTTTTTCCCTCTGTCCTAAGGCAGTGCCATTATTCGCTTATAATGCAAACCGTGTTGTTGCACTAATTCAACTTCTCATTTCACACACTGTGAGCAAATTTGAAAATGATGGCATAATGTGTTACTATGCGTGATTTCATGAGGGGGACTCTATGGAGGATTTGCCCCAAGGCGCCTCATGACCTTGCTACGCCTCAGGGTGTGGTGGAGGAAACTCTTCCAGTTCTACCAGCTTTTTAATCCGTTCAGCTGGGCTGGGGGTTTTACAGGCGGATTCACTCCTCACATCCTGGCCACTTGAAAAAGATAAAATAGTCAGGATGTGTAGAGTGTTGCTTTAAAACCATCAATAAAGGATTTCACATTTGTATAAGTAAAACAATGTCTTTTATAAGAGAGAAATACCACATTATCATTAATTTGAAATTAATCAAATAGAAAAAGAAGCTGTTCTGTAAAAGTTCAATCAAAGCAACCGAAAAATGGAAATGCTAGCTTCCTTATTTACATCTGTCACTTTGCATACTTCTGAGTCTGGACGATTCCTAGCTATGTAAATATTAACGTCCTTCAAATCACAGATGTGATCTGGACTATTAGGAACGTTGCGCAACCACATAATAATCTATTACATGGTGAGGGATTTAATACTTTAAAATATGATAATGTGTGAGGAGATGATGAATGGCGGACACAGAATAATTTCACACTATGACAATCGGTAACACCTGACTCAATGTGCGCACAGAGACTATGGAATGAATCATCCTATAGATTAACTGTTTTGACAATGTGCGCGCTGCCTTACCCTGATAGTGAATCACCACTAAGCTGTTTCAGGCACATTTTCCCAGATTCCTAGTCATTTATTTTACGTTTACAGCATAACAGTCAGTTACTTGGAAGAGCATACTCCACATTTTTGAATATGCATATCCCTGGACATTTATTATTATTACGTACATGCCCTTAGGTTACCATGTGTCACTGTCAAGTCATGGCAGGACATGTATTTTGGCTATAACCTGCCAGTAATACTTTGCAAGTCCACACAGGGTGTATACATTCTGGAACAGAAGATCTTGATTACATTTTATAAAAGTACTGCAGAATGGTTAAGAATTGGCTCCTACTGGTCCAAAGTAAATGAATTAAACTAGAACTATCATTTACCAAATACTTACAAGTTACTATAAAGACAAATCATAGATATTGCTGTCAGGACTCAGGACAATGAGATTCACGACAAACCTGTGCCCGTATGGAAAGTCCTGCCTATGTAATAGTTTGTATCTCTATTCAGTTTGGATATCACAAAATGATAAGGACTCTGTATTTTCCCACCATTAAAGGCAAGAGACACATTTCAGCTATTTCACTAGTCCAAAGGTAGCCCATTATGACTAGAAGCCAGTATCTATGGCTGATTCCAAAAGACTCTAATCTTTGTTACTCAAGAAAGCAACGAAGCGATCCTTATGATAATCCAAGTTCCAAAGAAAGAACACCAAGGACCTTTTTAACTTCAGTGTTTCCCTTGAACAGAAAGATGGTGATAAAGATAGCTTTTTCATTGGATAGGCTAACAAATATTTATTCTAGTTGAAGAGTATTCCACAAATCTCGACAGTTTTTATTGTGAAATCAGATCATAGAGACAAATGACAGCAATATGCAGAAAGATATAAAGTTTATCAAACCTAAAGATATCAAAATAGCTTCTGCCGTGCAAGCGCATTCACATTTTTCTATTAGAACAAAACAATTTAAGAAGGATCCTGAAACGATGTGCAACAGTGGCTACAGATGGATCCATTATATGTAAATTATATTCTAGACGCAGTGGTTCTCAAACCTGTCCTCGGGACCCCCAACCAGACCAGGTTTTCCAGATATCTGAAGCACGGCACAGGTTGCTGATTTGCTGCTAAGTGATTGCGGTATTCAGTCTGCATTTCCCCAAGGTGATCTGTAAAATCTGGCCTGGTTGGGGGTCCCGAGGACAGGTTTGAGAACCACTGTTTTAGACTGAGCAGGTGTGGGCAACTACGGCCCTCCAGATGTTTTGAAACTATGTTTCCCGTGCTGCTCATTAGGATTGCAAAGCCTCAAGGGAAATATAGTTCTAAAACATTTGAGGCTAAATTACAATCTTCGCGCAAACGTTTGCGCTGGCGCAAAAAACCATGAATGCGAGGGGTAAAACCTTATCCCGCCTTATCCCGTATTACATAGTCAGCGCAACAACCGCTCGCAATCGTCTACCGCGAGTTAACCTGCGCGAACCCTGCGTGAGCTTACTGTAGTGCACGCGTCCTATACTTAACATTGTGAGCGCAAATGCGATTGTGCGCTGGTATGAGGATGGTATTACAATCTATTTGTGGTAATTACCGCATAGCCTTTGCGCGCATAATTTTAGCAACTCCTAAAAGCTGGTGCTAACGGCATATCTGAACAACCTGGCTAACCCACAAAAAAAAAACAGCACATAAAAAGTAATGCAGCAACAATATAATGGATGATGGCAGGTGTGTGTGTGTATTATTACTGTAGCATACGTGCTCATTTTGCATCATAGACGCAGAACCCGTCTCCGATGCCTGTGGCAGGGACAATTCAGTTGCGTTTGATAGGTGTGTTTCTCCATTTTGATTGGCTGAATGGGTGCAAAACACTGCACGCGCAAAGATTTTTGCACGAGACGGCACTGAGCCTGCATTTGTGCGCGTACTGTTTGCACGCGCAATTGATCGGCGGAAGAAAAAAGCCGTGAGGATTGTAATTCCAGCGGTGATTTGCGTGAGCAAAATTTGCCGCGAGGGTTTTTGCGCGAAGATTGTAATATAGCCCTTGGAGGGCCAGGGTTGCTGAGCCATGATTTATATGAAAATTTAATATTACAATATGTCATTTTGCTGCCCTGTCCTGGGATACTTGTAATTAATAGAAATCCTGGTGCAATTTGTTTCTGATAAACTTTTTATAAATATCAGACACAAATTACACTAGGATTTCTATTAATTACAAGTATCCTGGGACATGGCAGCAAAATGACATATTGTAATTCTCTGATATAGGTTGGCTTAACCACTTGGCTGCTAAGGACGCGCTCAGTGCATCCTGCCAAGTGCACCTCCTGTGCTACGGACGCTCTGAGCACGTCCTAGCACAGGAGGCAGCAATCGGCCAGGATTATAGCCGATTGCTGGCCTCCCCCGGTGCGGGCTGACATCTTGGATATCAGCCCAGCACTCCGGCGGCGTGATGACATCTAATTCAGGTGCCCCCCCATGTGTGCGGAGGAGGCGCCTGAAAGGGAGGGGGGGAGGTCCTTCAGACCTCTCTCCCTCCCGATCGCCGAGGGCCACAGGGTTAAGGCAGGCACCGTTTGAAAGGGCACAGCCTGCCCTTCCAAACGGTGGCTGACATTAACACCTGGGGAGCCGGATCACGATTCGGCACCGTAAACTGCCGGATCGTGATCCTCTCCCGGAGCTGGCCGACATCTTGGATGTCGGCCAAGGCTCTGGGAACTCCCCCTGAGTCCTGGAGTTAACCCCTAGCTGCCAGCAATGGTGGAGATAAGGGGTTCCAATGAACCCCCTATCTCCCGATCCGTGGCAGGTAGGGGGTTAATGTTTGATATCGTTGGATCGGCCAGAGCATGGCCTTTCCAACGATACCAAACTTGATCATGTGAAAAGTTTTAAAAAAAATAATAATTAGAAATAAAAATAACAAATATTAATTTTTTTTTATAAAAAACAAATAAATAATTTTTTTGTTTTTATTGTTTTGTTAATGCAGCAATATTGTTCCCATTTCAATTATAATGTGAACAATAATGCTGCACTACCGATTTTTGTATGTGGTGCGTTTGTTAAAAATCACATAATTTTCCCCCAAACAAAAATGTAACGAGACCCCATCTCTAATTTTTTTAACAAGCGCACCCCATACAAAATATAACCGCAATTGCTCGCATGTTAAAATGTGAAAAAAAACACTTTACACGTTGTAAATTATTGAAAATTCAAATTTTATTGCATTTTTTGTTATAATATACAGACAGGACATGACGTATACATATAATAATGACATATTATGAATCTGCCGAGTCTGCCTGAAAGAACGATCTATAATATGTCTGGGTCATATAATAAAATAAGCCTTCAAAACGCGTTTAAACAAGATGAGCGAAACAGGTAAAAATTAGCTCAGCACAGAGGCGTGAAATGCCTCAGCAGCGAAAGGGTTAAAGCCTCTCTGTGGTGATCTTGTAAACAATGGGTTAGATAACGATCTAGAAACTCCTCACCTAAAGTGGAATTATCCATGTGGGATTGGGATCATGATTTAGAAAAATTACAGAATATATTGTTTATTTTTTCAGATGAGATGATCTTTGTTTTATCTGGTGTGGATATTCATGTTATCGGTTGTCGTTTCTTTTTGGTTGTGTCCAGTTGTGTCAGAAGTTTACCTGACCTACCACCCCATTGGTGGAATTATTAATTAGTCATCTGAAATGGGCATCTGAGGAAAGGGGGACCCTGACCAGTGGTTCAGTAACAGCCCCAAGATTTCTGAGGAAAGCCCTGCATGCTTATTTGTTTCTGGCACAGCTCTTAATTAATGGGACATACATGTCCAACAATTTTTAGAAAATCAGAAACACTTCAGAATGCAGTGGCTACGACAGGTACAATATACACTTTGCCTTCAAAACGTACATGTTTTCTAAAATATATATATATTTTATTGCATGTGCTTTTCTGTTTTTTTCCAGCCTATTCTGGATACTCGCAGTACATGGAATGTCCTCAAGGATACAAACGGATGAATGCCACATTTTGCCAAGGTAAGATAACTTTGGATATATGTAGGGAACACTAGTATTGATGCTATTGTAACATCTTAAATTGGCTAGAAATCATTACATCACAATAGAAATGTGTATAAATCCCTTTAAGTGATGATGTCATGAGTATTGCTGGCTTTTGCTCTCAAAACCAAAACGTTGTCTGGTAAAATGCCTGTAAAGTTACAGCTGTTTAGCTTTAGCTTTATCAATCAATAGAGTGGATGAGTGAATGTTTAGATAAGGCTGCAGGAGGTCTGTTGTGATGTCCAGGTTACCCAAGATAAGAGATAGCTGCTGATTGCCCTGGTGATATTATTTGAATACTTTCCACACAATACAATGATGTGAGTTGGCTGCTTGACCCATAGACTCCATTCTATGGCCAAAGCCGCACAGGAGCAAGTACTGCAACGATTCTGTTCAGGGCAGTTTACAACACACAATATCACAAAATGCATACATCCAGTGACACATATAGAGTAAAATATTTTCCTAACTAAACATACAAGAGAAAAACAAAGCACATGTAAGATATCAACAACATAAAATAAACCAAATAATTCATACAAAATTTTGGTGGTAACATCCCAATAAAAGAAAATAATATTTAGATACTCAAGAAATGGCATCTTGGAACTCCTGTTGCAGTTAGAGTTCTGACATTGAGCTAGAGGCTTACTCATTTGTCCCTCCAATATGATCATTGAGAGCCATTGGCTTGTTGGGAATGTACAAAGTTGACCTAAACCCTGGAAGGCTGAACAGCTATGGCTAATTGACCAGTCGTTGAATTGGCCTTCCGGGAAACCCACTTAGTATGGTAAGGGAGTGCATTAAATGGTCATGTTGCTTAGGGTGTTCCTTTAAGTATCCATATGCCCACCAGCTAGTAATGGAAAGATGCACAGAATACAGGTATGTTGGTTGACAATCACCATGGGCTTCTGTGGCAGTTGTGAGATATTGAATTTGGAGAACAACAGACGATAGAGATGTATCAAACAGAATCTGTATGTTTTTCAGCATGTGGAAACTCCTACGTTAAGCTTAATAAACAAAAATCTCCAACTGCCATCATCATCAGTCCGCGATCAACCCCACACCAAGAAAATAGCTTTCATGTGATCCTAGCCTCAATAGCAGCACATGTTTTGCCATGATCTCAGTATTTTAAATAGGACCTATTCATAGCTGCACATAATATATTTTGGTTTGTGCAACTGTTTCCCATTGTTTATAGTAGCGTGGTTTATGTCTGTCAATGACTTAGAACTGAACCATATGGCTTAAACTCCATACATGAGAACGCTCATCCTCACCTAGGGTTTAGAAAAAAAACTTGGGCTAATAGTATCTTGGGAGATATGTGGCTTCTGTGGTTTTAGTTAACTCAGCAATTAATTGGAGATTGCTGACCATATACATCTGGAATGAATCTTTACTGTTACACACACTTAGGTCAACTGTAGGCTGCAACGGGCATTAGTTCTAGATTTAACATAGTTTATAAAAAGCCAAAGATCCCAGACCCATTTTTTATCCACCTGGAAACAGTCTGTAATTTAGGACTTTCTAGCAGATTAGTGTTCATTGTAATATAGGTCTCAGTTCTATTCTGAGACACAAAATGAACCCCAACTATTAATATGTATTGCGTAAATGAGCAAGTTATTACCTGTTTAATAACCCATCTGGGATGTCTAATATTTGGTGTTTTAATTACAATTTTGACTTTACAATGTGTACAAAACCTGAATGTTACTCCAAAATCTAATTTTAGTAATATTTAAGAAAATTTAAATCCTCTCGGTGAAACTAGTTTACAACCTGGTCTTGTGATTTATTTTGAGTAATAACAAAATTTTAATTGATTCCTTCCTGTGTTTTTTTGATGTGTGGAACAAACCTTTTTGCACACGCAAATTTATTGTGTGGGAAAAATTAAGCTTAATCGCATTTAGTTTCCATACATTTATGGCTGAGTTAATCCAGGATTTTCCCTTTAACCCAATCACAGGAACCCATGCTTTTGGTTCCCATAGACATCCCCTCGCACATAGGAGCTTGGCAGCCGCTCTTCATTTTTGGCACATGCTATCAGGATGCAGACTACCCTCTCTATTAAAGACATGCCAAGTGGCATAGTTAATAAGAGTAAAAGAAGATTAGTTTGGTCAGTGGTTTGCTAGACTGCCCATTTTAATGAATATTTACATTGAGTGTTTTGTGATTTTTAGGTGAGTGTTTCAGAGATTGTGGTGGCTTATTTCATTAGATATATAGATTTAGAAACTCAGACAGACAAAAAAAGATATATATACAATAAGACAGATTAAAAGGACCGACAGATATGAAATGATATTTAAAATGTCTTTAATGAGCAAACAGTATGCTCTTTTGGATATAAAATCAAGTTTGGTTCTTTGGTATTATTATTAATACAAAGGTGTTTTGTAGATCATAGATTTACTCACAATTCTATAGAGTTGGTAAAAACATATGATTTTCCCATTATTATAATGTCTCTTGCCTTATTGCTTTCTGATTTAGAAATCCAAGAATGTATTGTTTTTTTCTCTTCAGCCACAAAAAATGAACACTAACAAAAAATATGCCATAACCTGAATGTTTCAGAGAGCATGTTTAAAAAAAAAAAAGGATTTTAGCATTTAGGGAAAATAATAAATACCCTTTCTTCATACATCTACTTTAAGAGGAAAATGATATGTATAGAATAAAAATGGAATACATTCCCTTTTAACAAGGAAGAGAATAATTTTAAAAAAGTGATGGTGTAGATACACACTATCGCCCAAGGGAGGGAGTAAAAACAATTACAGGTCGATTCATTAAAGGGTGAAGTCAGAAAAATTGGTAGGAGAAGTGAAAATTTGAGGTCAAAATAGCCAAAACAGAAAAATTTTCTGTTATCTCACTTTCCTAATCAGCTATTTGGTCTAAATTGTTCTCTTCTCCTGACAATTCTTCTGAGTTTCACCTTTAGTGAATTGACCTATTAGTTTATCAGTTATACAGTATATTTAAAAGAAAGCATAGACTGACTCACAAATATCAAGGGAATAAAATAGTGATATACAATACACAGATGCCAGGGTAAAACCACTACTGCCTCATACTACATTTAATGGCTGTGCTGCTACTCCAATAACGCTGTCTCCCCTATCTCTGTGTGTGAAACTCTGTGACCAGAGGAAAATTAGCAATGAAGCTTCTGAATATACTAAAGGGTAATGTGCACAACGAAAAAAATTATTTTTGTTTCGGATGCATTTGTTAAGTTTCCTAATTCGTTTCGGGGCATTCGTTATGGTAATGTAATTCTTATTTTGGATCAATTCTTTGATTTACTGGATTCAACCCAAGAGCAAAGCCTTCCCTTGTATTCAGACTAGCATGATTATCCTCCCACTCAGATCAGGAATTCCCTAGCGATTTTACCGAAGTCACGCTGCAGCCCATGATCAAAATTAGTTACTGTCTGTAAAACAAGTCAATCAAAGGTCAACTGCTTCGTTTGTTGAGAAGGGCGCGCTGAGTGAATTGTCGATTTGCACACTTCTGTGCGGACAGCTCCCCAATCATCTGCCTCTGATCCTGGGTGCCAAACAGAGAGGGCCTACTACCTGGATCGCCACAGAGCAACGTCTAAGTTAACGACTGTCACAGCAGATTCTTAATATATCCTTATTATATGTATACATCATGTCTTGTCAGGATGCTATAACAAAATTTTTTTAAAAAGTGAATTTCCATTCAGATATCAATCATTTACAGTGTGTAAAATGATTTTTTTATTTTTTTACATTTTATCATCCAAGCCTTTGTGGTTATACATTCTATGGGGTACTCTTGTACAATTTTTTTTTTAAATGGGAACCAGTTACTGTATTTGTATGACAGTCTATGCTTTATTTATTTTAAATACAATACTAAGAAACTGAGAGCACTATCAGTCGGTGTGAGCTAACCCTAGCGTCAGCATGTTTTCGTGTTAGCGCCAGGTAAATTCAGTTTAGCGCTGGACCAAGGGATCATTTGCCTCTCGCTACAAATGTCGAAAATCACTTGTGCCGGGTAATTTGCGATTCATAGCGCAAGCTTACTGTACTTACCGCGTCCTGTACTTAACATGGGAACGCTAGAGATCACTTGCACTATTGTAACCAAAAGATCATTTGGCACTAATTTCTACACGGACACTAGTCGTAAAAATTTACCTACTGCTGAACCCTGGTGTTAACTGATGAAAAAGGGGGAAAAAAAGGAATAAAATGGTCAAAGGTCCCTCCCCATATGTTGGCACAGTAGGTCAAAAGACAAATGCACTTTACAACAAAGAGGCCTTAGGATTGATTCCCAACAGGGCCATTTGCAATTTTTCTTTCTTTTTTTAGAATCTTCCTATGCCTTATATATTTATAATGTCACTATTACTGTATTATTATACGATTGTATAATAAATAATAGTAGCATTATAATAATATTCTGATTATTAAGTAATTGTGTTTGTGATGTGCGTCACTTTTGACTTGGGGTTCGTGGGCATTGAGATGGTTTTGGGGTGCAGGCCTGAGCTTCGTTATTATTTTCATTGCCCTCTTGTATGCAGAATGTGTGATTATGTAGGAATGCATTGTCTAGTCTTTGTGATTTAGTTTGAATTTTATTTCTTTGTTGAACTAGAGCAATGTAATTAAATTTGTATAATCTGGATTATACAAATACTGCCTCATTATCTGTCTATTGTCCGCCCTTGTGTACCTGTTATCATAATCCCTTGTTTTGACTCCTTTAGAAATGTTATGTAATGTTTAATTTAACCATCTACCTAAATCTAACTAGATTACACCTAAACATCCCTTAGAAGATGTTGTGATTTTGTGTATGTAAATGACCTATGTGTGACTTTATAATTGTGTCTCTGATTAAAGCAAACAGTTCCATTTCTAACCCAAAAAACACATTTCTACAGCGTCGTCTTATTTCTGGGGATGCTAGCAGGCTCTATGTGTCCCGGGCCTTAAGCATCATCTAAGGACTGGAGGAAGGCACGGGAGTCTGGCTGGGTTAGAACACGGGGGTCCTGTGAGGAAGCGGCATTGGCAGATGTGACCCTGTTGGGTTATAGAGATCTGTCACAATGTTGTGCCGACATATGAAGAGGGAAGGTTTCAGGCTTCTTATCATACGCCTGCCGCCGGCCAAGGAGAGCTGCAGCCCTGCCCGAGGTCTGTGTCTCTTCAGCGTGTGCAAGGATTGGGTAACTTGGGCGCACGTTGATGAGAAAAACATTTGAAAAGTGGGAACAGTTTAGACCAGTGGTTCCCAACTGCGGTCCTCAAGTACCCCCAACAGCTCATGTTTTCCATATAGCTGAAGCACAGCACAGGTGATATGAGTTGCTGCTCAGTGATTGCAGGATTCAGTCTTTATTTCTCCAAGGCAATCCTCAAAACCTGGCCTGTTAGGGGTACTTGAGGATCGCGGTTGGGAACCAGTGATTTAGACAATCGTCCCCACGACCTAGAAAATCGTGTCCACGCTTTTTTTCCCTCCTGACACCAGCGGGGCTCCGTATTTAAGCACAGCGGTTTTACTATACATTGTATCTTTTCACGTTTTCCCAAAGCACAGCAATTTTACTATACAATGCATTAGTGCTGATTCTCAGACTGGGTCTTAGCGTTTCCCTAACGTGCGCTAAATGACCTTGTACACGGACTACCGCAGACAAGGTGATCTGTTGTCAAACAATACCTTTTAGCGACTCACACTAGATTTTTCATGTAGCATTGGCTCACACAAAGTGATAGGGCCCTGAGTGTTTTTACACCCTCCCTTGGGTGATAGTGTGTATCTATACCACGTGATGATTAATCCCCCATTAATCTCCCACAAATGTATGATTTCCAGTCACTATATTTATTCTTAGGATATCTTCATATATAAAGGTATGTCAAAATGCAGACATTGAAGCATTCTGTTTTCTCATTCTTTTCACAGATGTCAATGAGTGCCGCATTCAAAATGTATGTCCTAATGGAGAATGTCTCAACACAGTTGGAAGTTACAGATGCACATGTAAACAAGGGTTTGTGCCAGATCCAACATTATCTGCGTGTATAGGTAAGAGACAATGACATTGCATTGTTATTTAACAAACATTAACTCAGTTGGAATGAGGTTAAGAATAATATAACCAAGTGAATTATGATTTTGATAAAATAAAATTACAGATCTTTTAATTTCTCAGTATATTATGTTTTATTCGCTTGCACGACCATAAACTGACACATGTAATAAGATGCACTGGAGGCAGCAGAATGCCTGTGTTGTAGACAATTCACTCAATGGACTCTATGGTACAGAAACAAAATGAAAGACTTCACGTTCAGCTCTAACTTCTAGTCTTCTATTGAGGGTTTTCTTTGTTGTGTTTTTTTTCCCCACAATGTGTGTGTATGTGTGTATATTATATAGTATAATACATAGTTCAGGTATTCGCCAATACTGATTACTGATAATTTTATTTAATTGTTAATTGCCCACTTTCCAATAAATAATTTAGGACTTTGCTGAAAGCCTGTCCAGTTTATGTTAATATTGAAATATAAGGCCAAATGCTCCATTTATCCACTGCACAAGGCTGCACACACGCTGACCACACACACACACACACACACACACACACACACACACTAGACTTCACATATATATTTACACAACATGCTCTGGCCAACATCGGCAAGCTCGGACAGTGGATGCTGGAAGGTCCCAGTGATCAGGAACCCAAGCAGCAGAGCAACTTCGACATCCCTGACACAGATATGCACGACCCAGGCCTGGAGTCGAGCTGAATATGCATCTCTCCGCATCTGTAACACCATCCAGAGATAGGCGTGTTCTAGGGACATGCGGTGTCCTGTGGAATTTGTCGTGCCCTTCGTAATTCCTGCTGTTGTCTGAGACTGTTGTGTCTGAGATAGCGGCGTACAATTAGGAATGCACATGCCACAATTCTTACATGCCTGACAACATACATTGTGAGACCCAGTCCATGGTCTCTGCTGCATTTCTTTTCATAGGCTCAGGATCCAGTGCTTGGCCAGGTTATCCAAGTTTTGAATTAACACTAGCTTTCAGGAGTTGTTAACATTTGTCAATTTGCATCCCGGCGTTAACTTGCGCCAGCACTTTTGTAATACTTCCCGTCTCGACACAGTAAAAACTGATTTCACTCGCCATGTGAAGTATAGGAGATGCAAAAAAGTACAGTAAGCTCACGCAAGGTGAGAAGCGATTTCACCCCAGTGTAGCGTCAACTATGGAATACGATGCCAGATGTTAAAATTACTAATTCTAGCACTAACGATTACATATCGAGATGCTATAATAACAAAAACTATGGAATAGGGCTCAAAGAATTTAAATGTTTGTTTACAATACACTTGTGTAAGCATAACAATTTAATGTGACCATACTGAGATCATTTACAATGCTATGTTAAAATAGAATGTATTTTACATGTTCAGCTCTAATGTCCTGTCATACTATATTGACATTGATTTGGTATGTTCCATACTATAGCTTCAAAATTACTTTTCTTTAATTCATAAATTATAGCATTTTGCAACCTTATATTTCAGTGAGATATCTGAGAAATGACAGAAGTCAGTCCCCTAATTAAGATTTCTATCTTAAGTGAATCAATGTTGTGTACGTGTCCCTATAGCTGTAAACTGACAGTGACAGATATTTCCGCTCCATCTCTACATCAATGCTCGAGTTTCTTTTACTGATTTGATTGAGCTGATTTTGGTTGTAGAAAGTCTAGCACCATTATACTATCTTGCGTGTTTGAAAGCTACCACACAAAAGATGTGAAACAATTTCCTCTTTTCTAGGAAATAGGAGCTTGTTTGACACTATTTCCTGTTTAGTCCTAGACAACCCAGGACCGACCTCTATAAAATCTGATTTTCAATCAGGGGCGTAGCTAGACCTCACTGGGCCCCAGGGCAAAGGGCCCATCTCTAACTCTCATTCAAAAAGTCAATCCTCATTAACCCACTGTCACCCGTTCAGTCCTCCATCAACCGTCACTCACCCAGTCAGTCCGCAATTAACCCTCAGTCGCCCAGTCAGTCCCTTCATTAACCATCAGTCAGTTTCCCCTTAGTTCCTATTAAAGTCCTATTTACCTCCTCGTCGCCCCTACCTACATGTGCCACAGCTTGATTCAGGCCTTTTCCATTTTCAGCCAAGGATCCCTTAACAAAATGCTAATAGAAACCTATTGAGGGCCCCTCAGCTGCCCAGAGATGTGCCTGAATGAAACTGCAGTAGCAACGCCACAGAGGCAGTTTTAATGGAAGCTATCTTCCTTTGCTACTGGGGTCATCCGCTGAGCTTTCAAGAGGGATGGATCCAATAGCAAATGTGATGTCTGTGACCCTGATCGTTATGCCACTGATCTAGGCAATTGTGAGGCAAGGCAGCCAAAAGTCCATCAGGAGATTGTATATTAATATTGCCGCTGCAAAGATATCTGATAGGTTAGTTTTAGATTTAGACATTGAATGATATAAGGAGTACTGAGACCCCACTAGTGGCTTTCACAAAGACCGTGTTTGGTGGCAGAAATGTTACCACTGAAGTTTCTCCAATAAACGCTATTGTTTTCACTGCCTACTGAAGTGCAGGTATTCCTTATTTCTTTCAACTTTACACCACTGATGTTATTTCAGACCTATGGATGTATTGGTCTGGGTTACGTTATAATGGTATCACTCTCTTTGGGAGCAGTGACAAAGCTGTAAAGACATGCAAAGGATTAGAATGAATACTTGGCAAGAGTGTAATACAAATATAGGGCATGGTACTCATGATCTGGGCTTCAAAAAAATTATAATATTTACTTCAAAACATCCTTTTCCATAATATGGAAACGTGCGGTGGTTATGACTTATTTTCTCAGTAATAAACTTAAGGGGTCACTACCACCAAAAAATGAAATGTCCTTATTTTGTTTATTTTATACAAAACAGAATAGTGCTACCCACGTGTCAGGGAAAAAAAGATACATAAAATGTTATACATCTCTTTAAACTCTCGAAAACGTCTCCTCCTGTAGACGTGGCAACAGATACAAACAATAGAAAAAATACGAGCGTTTCTATATTCTAGATTGTATGTGCCATTACAGAGACAACTGCTCCATATGCAAATCAGCCTGCTCTCACCCAAAAACAGTGGCCAGTACTGATTGCCAAGGACGTCATCCCTGCACGAGAGGTACAGCAACCCCCTTCGATCATTTCGGCCTTGTTAGGCCTCTTATAAAAAGATTAAGATTAATTAACTTACACTCTGATTGACACGAACATAGCCGACATGTGCAACGATTGGCTGTGTGTGATCAGAGTTTCTGTTCAAGTATTTTTAAAGCGCTTTGTATGTTTAATATAAGCTTCCTTGGGCCATTCTTTGAAAATGTTTTGTCGTATCAAAATAGAGTTTGCTATTTTTCACCAGAATTACTTTTAAACCTCTGCTGAGGTCATAACCTGAGATTAATGCTTAGACTATAGAAAAACATATTTTGCAACCAATCCATGGTCATCTTCTGTACTATTTACATCTAGATTAAAACGCATTGCATGCTGATGATTTTGTCTACCCTGTTTAAACATTACGTTCTAGCAGGAGCCTCTGGAAATGCATGAATATGCAGATTTAATTAGTGTTTGTGATGGAGACAGCATTTCCAATTCTTACGTGGTTAGATTCGATTATATTCCAAGTAAACTGACTCTAGGGCATAACATACCTAGTTTTATTCAGTTTCTAAAATTGGCAACCTTGACACTGACCTAGATATATTTCAGGAGCAAAGCTACATTCAAGCTGTATGGATTGACTGTGTTCTGTGCCTAGTTTAGGCATTATTCTGCAGTCCATAGATGCCTTACTTGTTACCCATGCAAGCTATATATAACAGAAACCTGCAATGAGCAGTTTTTAGCCCTCATTTGTGTTTATTTTGGCTCATTGACTAATTTCTTCATTGGGGATGAAGATAAAATTTCATCTTATTGAAAGCAAGCGGCATAGTGATCTCAGCTCTGGGGAATTACAGATATCAAGTATGCACATACCACATTTTTGGTAATACCCTGCATGCTATAATGAGCACATTTTTTCCTGGAAGAATAGTAAACTCTGAGTGGTACAAACGTTTGCATTGATTGATGGTTAGGGGAAATGATATTTAAATGGCATGTTATCAGAACACTTGAACATCAAGTCTATTTATATAAGGCATCTGTTAAGCGGAAATAAACATTGTGCTAAATTAAAGTTTATGTTAAGAGGATACTTATTAGTTGTCCTACTGTTTTTCTGTCCTTTATGTAAAATATTGCTGGGAAATGCATTTTCGTATCATTAAAGGGGAACATTTAATAAATTGTTACATTTGGATTATTTAGTTATTTAGAAAGTTTTTTTACCAGGAAGGATACATTGAGATTTTTCTCATTTTCAAGTATGTCCTGGGTTCAAGAAAATTTAATTGTTACAGTTGTTCCAGAAATACAAAGTAATAAATGCAATATATTAAAAAAAACAACACAAATATACAGATTAACACAGAAAATACATATGTAAGAAATCTACTCATTATGTTACATGTTTACAGGTGTATTCTGTATCGAGGTTTATTAATAGAGATCTCTTAAGTGACTTTAGACTGGGGGAAGATTTGATGGCGTCTGGAAGGTTATTACAGATTTGCGGTGCTCTGTAGGAAAATGTGGATCGAGCCACTTTCTTTTTGTATTGTGGTATTGCACGTAAGGTGCTGGTCCCAGATCTGAGGTTATAGGATGAGGGAACTGCTGGGGGAAGCAGCCTATTCAGGTAGGGTGGTAGCTTCCCAGAAAAGCTCTTAAACACAAGGTTGGAAAGGTGAAGCGTGTGTCTAGATTCCAGCGACGGCCAGTTTAGCTCTTTTAACATGTCACAATGGTGGGTCATGTAGTTACATTGTAGCACAAAGCGGCAGAATGAGTTTTACAATGTAGTAAGTTTATGAAGGTGCGTTTGCGGGGCGGCTGCATACACTACATCTCTGTATTAAATAGCCGGCATAAGCATTTGTTGTACAATCTGCTTTCTTACCGAGGCACATGTACAAATAAACATGTGGACTAGTTTTTGTTCAAATGTGGTTTATTGAACTTGCATGCATGTATTACAGAAAAAATATTGAACGCTGTTGTTGGTATGGTATTTGGCGAACTGCCAGCATTTTGAATGGCAGAATGGCAACGAAATTGCACCATACATGGAAATAAACTGAAAACTGTTCAGTGCAATTTCGGGGCCAATTCGGCTCTCTTTGAATAACCCTGAAGAGAATCGCAGATTTTGGTTAAATGTATCCATTTCCCACTAATTCATGCAATCGCCTGGGTTATTCACATCACTTCCAAGATTTATGTAAAGCTAATCTATCTTTATGCTGGTCCGATATGTGTAGCACAACTTCTGTTTCCCTGTAAATGCTGTGCCAAGCAATAAAAATGAGGATTTGTAAGGTTTTAGTAAGAGAATGGTCACCATACTATCACACATACATACCTTGGGTGGAACACAGTATGCCATTTTCATGGACTAGTTTCCATATGGGTTGCTTTGCTTTATTACTGCTATTATTATTCCCATTTGTTTGTTTGTATTGCACCAACGTATTCCAAAGCATGGTAAAAGTGGTTACAATAGATTAAGAGAAGACATAGATGGACAGAGGAAGATGTTTATGTAGAACTATAAACCTTGTGCTCATATTCATATGCCAGGAATGTCAAACTCTGGACCCAAATGTTGCTGAACCATAACTCCCATGACCATCGGGTGTATTCAAGGACTTTGGAAATTGCTTTGTGGAATTTGTAAAGTGTATCTATTTTCCACTAATTCTTTTAATCCCTTCACTACCATGACCGTGTATACACGATCAGCGGTAGCAGACACAGCAGCCGGAGATCGTGTTAACACGATCAGGGGCTGTGCTATATGATTGCAAATAAAAATCAGCATTCCCCAGCAAACATGGAGACACCAGCAGTTCTACCTGCTGTTCTACCTGCTGTAACTCCATTTGGCCACTAGTTGGCAACATCTGCCTGCCAAATAAGTTATTACAGTAAGAAGTACTTTTTTTCCTAAACACTGGTTTCTGACAGTGGATTTTTTTTTAAATCACTTGGTAGTGAAGGGGTTAAAATAAACTGGAAAATTCTCATCACCTCCAAGTTTTATGAAAAAAATATATAAATTATGCTGGTTGATGTAGAAAAATGGCAAAAACATCAGGGTGAGGGGGAAGAGGGCAGAGTTTGACATCACTGTCACATGCAGTGGCCATCATTGTTAATCAGTATATATATTCTCATGTCTTTTTGTTTTATTAACAGTTGACAATCCTTTGTCTGAGGAGAAAGGACCTTGTTACCGGCTGGTCAATACAGGAAAACAGTGTATGCACCCTCTCTCTGTTCAACTTACTAGACAACTTTGCTGTTGCAGTGTGGGCAAAGCATGGGGACCACATTGTGAAAAGTGCCCTGTTCTTGGAACAGGTAAGTGATAATAATTTTAATTATTTAATACACACACACTCATATTTGTATGTTTGTCTTCTGTCTGGAATTCTCACAGTAGGTACCAAAGTGCAGCATCACTCCTTTGAACTTTATCTGGATATTGAATAGGACATGATAAGCTCAGAGGTAGTGACAAGAGACTGGATACTCTTTGAGTTATACGTGCACTGGTGTCTAGAATTGAATCATGTGGATTAGTTTCTCATATGTGCACTGTACTGCTGAAACCTCCTATGAAATCACTGCCAGATGTATACTATCATTAACTGTACATAACACATGCTCATTTAATGTCATGGGGTCCTTTTCTACCCCAGTATTAAAATGAATGTATTGTCTGCTTTCCTTACAATGCAAGGATTGTGAAGATACAAATCAGAAAATAAAAACTTACACATACTTTTTTAATTTGTTATTGATTCAGGAAGAAAATAGAAATATTAACTTAGGAATTACTATTATACCCTAATAACCTGTTTAGGGTCCATGATGTGTACATTCTTAAAGGATGATAATGTGCCAGAAGAATGTTACCTCTCCTCCTGTTTCCATCCCCAACCCTTCTAAATTGTGAGTTCCCATGGGAATAGGGCCCTCGTTTCCTCCTGTACTGGTTTATCAAATGTTGTTCAGTCTCAGTGTATTGTAACCCTGTCTATATTGTGTCCATTGTTCAGCGCTGCGGAATATGCTGGCACTATATAAATAAAGTATAATAATAGTATCAAATGTTATAGAAGAATCTAACTAAATTCTATGCTTTGCCTCATTTCCTCACAGAACATTCAATATAATTGGTTTTATCTTTGCTACCTAAAACATTTTCCAACCAGTGAACACTTGACATAAGAAACTACAACATACTGTACATAAAGGCTGGCAGACATATCATAAGTATAAGTATTTCTGGATCACAAATTTACTTTACTATTTTAAGGACTACCCTTGATGTATTTTTTTTCCAAATTGACATAAAATTGGAACATCATATTCATTGACTTGGTAATTAAGGAAGTTCTGTAACTACTGGTTAAAATATTTAATGAGAAGGCATAATATGTGATCTCTGACCCAAAAGATTTTTTTTGCCATTAAATGGACAAATTGTCAGCATTTATGAACAAGCCATTGACGCTTATGGTTGCACTAGCATATGTTAAAGGACACCGGTCTTGCTCAACACAAGTTTAATCAGTTAACAGGAATCATTCCTATATAGGTGTTTGTGATCTTTTGCTATAGAATTACTTCCAACACTGTCACTTACTTCTGGTACCATGATTTGAGCAGAAGAGCCATCCTACAGGACAACCCTTGTGTCATCAGCCTGCACCACTGTGTAGCGTTTACTGTGCAGCTGCATAAGTGAGTACTATGCGGAGGGTGGGAGGATCATCTGGACAGTGTCCCTGTAAACAACGAACTGGCGTTGAGTACATAGACCCTGATAACGGACATAATCCTATTACCTCCATTTACTCTACATTTGAAGATCCAATAGTTCTCTGGTTTCCCTCTGCTGTAACATTGCGATCCAGGAAAGTCACACACAATATGCTATGGAGTCAACCAGGAGTGAATATCTACAGCAATGCTGATCACCGACTTGTATTGCTATAGCGAGTTGTAGCAATTACAAGTCTGTCTGTTTCCATAATGGCTGGCCTGTTATTGAACCACTGTGAAATGGATTTAACAGTTACTTATAAAACACTCAGGGCCACATTACATTCCTGACATTAACGCTCACTCACGTGAGCATTAACGTTAGCTGAGGTGTCTACCGCATATTACAATCCAAACGCTAAAGGGTTAAGTAACCCGTTTGAGTTTGGTACCTTGTGCTTTCAGCGCGAGGTTACTGTACTTTGCGATCCCCATGTTAGTATAGAGAGCGCAAAGTGTTAATCAGCATTAGGATTACAAAGTTTTAACGCTGATTACCGTCCGGCTCTGGTTAGTGGAAAGTTAACCAGAGCCAGGACTTGGTGTTAACGGATTCCGCTTCTGCAGAATCCGTTAACACCAGCATAAAAAAAACAAAAACCAGGCAGATACTCACCCTCTGTCCCGCGGCTCCGACCGTGGCTCCGACCGCCTCCTCCGTCCGGTGGGAGCAGGGAAAGACTGGGGAAAAAAGTCCCTTGCGAGGCGAGATCCGGCTGTCCATGTGACCGGCAAGGGGAAATTCAATGGAGTCCTATGGACTCCATCGAGTGGATGCTCGCGGCTGCCCTCAGCGCTGCTGCGAGCATCCCGTCCCGTAGCGCCTGGTAACAATGCAGGCAACACTTTTTGCGCCTGCATTGTGATCTAGCGTCAAAATGCAGGCGCAAGGGGGAAAACTGCTGGCGCTGTTTTAACGCTAGGATCGTAATGTAGCCCTAATAGTTCCGTAGCGCTGTACAATGGGAGAGACAAAATAACCAATATACATACAAGTTAAACACACAGAACAGTAGGAGAGAAGACCTTGCTCAAGAGCTTTCAATCTAAGAGGAGAGGGGTGACGTACTGGGTGAGGGTAATAGCAGAGTATGTGAAATAGCAGGGTTCATGTGGGCTGTGTGGGAAGATGGAGCAAGAAATGCACAGTGTGGGAATCATGGAATGAGCCGATATGCTTCTCTAAACTAATATTTTTTCAAGGACTGGGGAGAGTCTAATGTTGGAGAGTGGGAATAAAACCGTAAAAAGGGGGGCATTTTGGGAGAAGTCCTGTAGGCGAGAGTTGGGGTTGTGGGAAAACAAAACAATATAAAGTACAGACATACATATTTTTCTACCATCTATTTTACATCTTGATAAAGTTGCCAACATCAGTCACCCTTGGCATCTGACATAAATGCATGGTCCAAATTCCACTTATAGAGTAAGCACTTGTTAAGTTACAGGCAAGTGTCTTGGTTTCCTGTTTTAGGATTTATAAAGAAGTTTAAATAGCTGAAAGGTCAAACATAGCAGTCCTGAAGTGTAATTATGGTGTCACGTGTATACGTCTTCTCCACAAGAGTTGAACGGAAAATCATATGTGCTCTCCTTCAGACCTCAAGCTAGCACCTGGTGTAGAAGTCAGCTTTTTATGAGCCGAAATTGCATTTATGTTTTAGATTTATTGTTTACTGGTGTGTATCGTTCCAATACACGTTGTTTTTAATATAATTTACAGCAGGGACTGGCATCCTTTGCCTACCAGATGTTTTGGAACTACATTTCAGTCCATAGAAAATTGCTACCCTGGTAGCAATTTTCTAACAAAATCTATATAGGAGAGACCTTGTATTGCTAGATAACCAATCACTGTAGTCCACAGGAGGTTCTGGAGGATTTCAACTTCATAAATTTGAAACAAAAAAATATCCTGATGGAGTGCAAAAGGATATAAATATACTGTCTGTGGAAATTATTAAAACTTGACTTTCCATGCAAGTATATATACCGGAATTAAGCTGCGGGGTTGCAGCAAGATACATATTGGGTATTGGTAAAATATTTCTCTGTATGGTGGTTTGATATACAATATGCCACCTCAAATGTATATATAGAGATATTATTTGCTCCTTTCTCAATCATCGATATAGCATTATCCTCAACCCGAATTCTATCAGGGTAATTCAAAGAGCTCCGAATTGCTTGAGAAAGGTAACCGAACGCTGAAAATCAGCGTTCGGTTACCGTTCTTACCTATTCGGCTATCCAGAGAGCAGGCAATTCACCAAATCCTGGCGAATTGCCTGAACATACGGTGCCTGTTCGGTGCCTGTTCGAGGGCAGTGAAATCCCCATGAAAAAGCACTGCTTCGGCTATTCAGAGAACACAAACCAGCAGTTAAAGGTTCCCGAAATGCCCTGCCATTGTCATGCCTCAGCGGCTGTTGCAGTCCCGGCGTCCCTCCCCGCGGCTCCGGGGTCGACGTCTCCCCCGCATCCTGTTCCTGCGCTGTATGTGCGCGCCGCCGGCGGTTCCGGATTTAGCCCCTCCAGCGGCGCTGATTAACGTCCGGCTCTGGTTAGTGGAAAGTTAACCAGAGCCAGGACTTGGTGTTAAGTAGTAATAAGTGACTTAGCATCATGGGAGATGTAGTTCCAAAATATCTGAAGGACAAAGGTTGCTGACCCCTTGTGTATAGAGTATCATATCATACCTGATTTCATTGGATTTCATTGGAGGGTGATTTGTGCTCAGGAGTACTGTAGTTGTATTCAGTGGCGTAGCAACCAGGAGGGCAGACCGTGCGACTGCGCCGGGCGACCACTGCCATCTCAGTCAGAATTATAGCCCTGGCCAGGGCTTTTTTTTCTGCCGGTTTGTGTCGGTACCAGTACCGGTACCCACCAGCAGGGCCAACGCTTCTACGCTAAGATGCAGTGGTTAACTCCACCCCGTCATCTAAGTTCAAAGCGCTGATCGGGGATTTCTCTCGCAGGGGGCAGACAGTGAAGACCTGGGAAGCGGGATCCCCCCTTGGCTGGGCAGGGAATTCCTATGGAGGAAATACAGGATTCTTTGTCTATTTTATTCATTTTAAAATTATTAATTTTTTTTAATTTTAATAATATAGTAAAATAATTTCTTTCACCAATCTATAATTTCATATATATTTTCTTACATTTTGCTATAAATTTTTGTATATATTCACTTTAATAGGTGTGTGCCTGTTGAGGTGTACAGTGGTGGTTACGTCTCTGCTTAGGCGTGTGTGTAGGCACCGTATAGGTATATATTGGGGTGTGTAGACGTATGTGCAGCGGATTGAGTATAAGGCTGAATATTGAGGTGTTTATAAATATGTCTTTCTGTATAGCGGTAAACAAAAGTGGGACGGTCACATTCAAATGCCTAGGCCTAATTTTTTTTGTCCCAGTCAGGTCCTGCCCCCAGCCCTCTAATACAGTACTGCTGCGTGCTGCAGCTCCCCTTTTCCTGTCCTGAGGGGTGGGCAGAGACTGAGTAATACTTCCCAGCATCTGTCACTCATTTGAAGGTGAGGGTGGAGCTTAGTGTGAAGACATGTCATCACACAACCTCACATTAAGCTCTACCCTCCCTGTCGACTGAGTCAGTGAGTGGCATACAGGGTTATTCAAAGAGAATCGAAAAGTCACCGCACGTTCGGTGACTTTTCGTTCTCTTCAATTCGGCACGATTTGGCGATCCCATTTCGACGACCCTGCGGTGCATTCAGCAAGCACCACAGGGCCGTCGCAGTGCAGGGAAAAGCCGCCGAAAACCTGCCGAGCACTCACCACAAAACCCAGGTGAATGCACACCGAAACCTGCAAAAACATCTGTATTAACCCCGCCGAACATGACGGAGAAACCCAGGCAGGAGCCGATCACAGCTCAGGGCAGCCGCCGGAAAAACCCGACACCGCAGACGAATGGAGTGGAAATAAAAAACAGTTTGCTTGAATGTTTAAAAAGTGAAACGCTGTTTGCAAAGAAACTAATGAGCGAAAATGTCTGAAATTTACGTATGAGGTCCAAGGAATGATAATAAAAAGGGCTGTTACAGAAAAAAGAACAAACGTTTAACCCCTTAAGGGCCGCTGACATACCCTGTACATCCTGTTCTCGGGTCTCCCTTAGACCCGCGGACATACAGGGTACGTCAGCGGCGCCTAATCCCCCTCCCGCCCGATACTCACCTCCCTCGCAATCTGGCAGGGAGGAAGCCTGCCCATGTGATTTACATGGGCAGGCGAGGCTGATGACGTCACCACTCTGCGTGGTGACGTCATCAGCAGGCGTCCCCACGCAATTCAATGGAGGGGAGGGGGGGGCTCCTTCAGAGCCCTCTATCTCCCCAACCATTGAAGCTAGGGAGATGCCGTTTGCACTGCTGGAGAGGGGAGAGTCTCCCCTTTTCAGCGGTGTAGGGCATTAACCTTTTCGCTACGAATCGCTTTTCGGCCCTAATTGGCGCCAAAATGCGATTCGAACCTGGAGGGGGGCTGACATCTTGGATGTCAGCCAAGCCTCCAGGTCCCCCCCACCCACTGACAACCTCACCATATGTGTGAGGATGTCAGTGGGCCAGTTAACTATCTAACTGCCATGTAGAGATAAGGGGATCCTAAGGATCCCTTTATCTCCCGATTCATGGCAGCTAGATGGTCATATTTGACATCATTTGAAAGGCCTGATTATGGCCTTTCCAATGATACCAAACATGACCAGGTTTGGTTTTAAAAAAAAAAATATTTATTAATTTAAAAAAAAAAAAAAAAATATTAAATAAAATAAAAAAATGTTTTTTTTTTAAGTTTTTTTTGTCTGTGGGGGGTTTAATTAAATAGGACCTAGGCTTTCATCTAAAAATAATTAGCACAAAATGGTCAGAATGAGCGCAGCGCACATAGGTGAACTGTCTCAGCAGTGAAGGGGTTAAAAAGCAAACGCATGTAAATATTGGGTATTTCTAGTCTCGGGACAAAATTTTTAACCTATTTAGCCGGGGTCTTTTTGGGTGGTTGTAGATTTTGGGGATTAAATTATGAAAAAGTGTGTTTTTACCATTTTTTCATCATATTTCATATTTTTTTTATAGTAAATTATTGGATATGATGGAAATAATGGTATTTCTAGAAAGTCCATTTAATGGCGGGAAAAAGGGTGTATAATATGTGTGGGTTGCATAAACGAGTAAGAGGAAAATTTGACCTAAACACTAACAGCGCAGAAATGTCAAAACAGCATCGGTCACTAAAAGACGGATTTGTGTAAAACCGCCCGGTCACTAAGGGGTTAAATTAAAAAAAAAAAAAAAATCGGCTAATTTTTCGGGCAAAAAAAAATACCAAAAAAGCCTTAAACTATCCCAACAAATCTGTAAATAGACTTTTTACTGCAGAATATTATAATCAGCGGTTTATTACATATTGAATTAAAATGGGAATATTTTTAACATTGAAGCCTATGGGATTCGCCTGAATAAATCTGTTGCCTGAAACCACCGAATGGCAGGGCAATTCAGCTACTTTTCATTGCTGTTTTTTGTTCTCTGAATAGATGAAGCTATGGGGATTTCACTGCCCTCAAACAGGCACCGAACAGGCACTGAGCGATTTTTGCAGCGATATCGCTCATATTTCCGCTCGATATTGCTCTATGTAGCTACTTCAATGGTGCTGTTCACATCTCACAGCTCAATGTTGCTTGTAGCTCGTCGCTGGTACGTGACCCTTTTTTTCCGCGATTCGCTACGACATGCATTGAGAGACATACAGTGGTGTCACGCTATAAGAAGCAATATTATCGCTCAATGTCACTTATATGAAAATCGCGTTGAAAAATGCGCGATTCTCATGTCGCTCAGTGTGAACGCAGTGGAAGTATGAGGTAGGGATGGGAGTCGATAGCATAGGCAGAGCTTAGCATAAAGAGCACACAGCTGAGCATTAGCGTTATGTATGTATTATGGCCCCTATTTTTTACATGGTCGTACTTGTGGATGCCACATAATGTGCATGAATTTTGATATTATGATTAAAAAAACTTGAAATATTGAAGCTGAAGAATCCATAGCATTTTGTAGTCTCTGTTCTCTACACATGTGACAGATGGTAAATGAGCGCTCATTTGGTGTCTTGTACTCCTGCCTATAGATAGCATCACGTGGGTAGACAAGTGTCAACGCACGTCCTAGCGGTTCAACACCAACCAAAATTCCGTATCCATTCTCACGTGTATGAAAAAGTAAACGCATATTTTGGTGTGTTGTTCCCTATATGAGCCATCAAAACTGTATAACGGACATCATGATGTGCATTACAACGGATGCATTTAGCTTGTGTGGCCCTAGCCTAAAAAGCAGATGATTTACTGAAGCTCATTGCAGCTTGGAGTTTTCCTTTAAGACTCTGATTTAAGAAGAAAAACTCAAACCCAAAGGGATCTGCTTGGAACTTATACCTGCAGAGCTGTCCAATTGAATTTTATGGTGTGTTGACCTTTCAATTTTGCATGTGGGTGGGCCTGTCCCAAACCAAACAATGATGTATTACAAGAAAACCTCTATAATTCCTAGGCAGTCATGGAGCACATTTGCCATCTATTTAACTGATGTATATGTTTTGTAAAACGACTGCCAGCTTTATCAGCTATCAGCAGAGCAGCTGTGTGTAGGATTAGGTAGTGCAGTAGAATATGCACAGAAAGCTAGCCCTGTAAACACAATTCAATATAATTGGTTTTTTTTCTATAGACTATGCAGGCCTAATGAATTACAGATTATAGAGCTTTCCCATTGGTTGAGATGGGATTTTAACAAAGAATTCACTATTTTTGGAAGTATCACCATAGTTTACCGTACTTTTCACCTTTCTTTCCACCAAAGTTTTGAAGTTGACGCGTAGTTCTTTGTATGGATTCAGTTGTGTTTCCACCTGTGGTTTTGCCATAGAACTTTAGTTTCGATTTCACCATAGTGTTCGCCATTGTTTCTATCAAAGTTATCCAGTGTTTTTTTTTTCTTCTGTTGCTTTCATCTTAGTTATTTTATGGGAATCCTATGGTGATTGAATATTTAGAATTGCCAATGTATATTGACCATTTTTGAAAAAATTGGTGACACAGCTGTAAATATAGCCACAGTTTGTTTTTTATGGAATAATAACAGTGCTACCATTGATTACCATAGTTCAGCATTGTTTGCAGGAACCTCGCCTGACGAAGTTTGATTTTACTTCTCTAAGTAGTTGATGTTCATCGTATTTGCAACAATTGTGGGCCCAATCCCAAAAGACCTGGTATGGTAACATAATGACGCGAGTCGTTAGCTTAATGGCACCAGCTGCTGTCACAACTAGTCGCTAGCTTTGTTTGTGGCTTGAACATTGCAGCAGGTCATGGTAAATTAATAGTTCCTATACTTTTGTATAGGAATGTTTATTTTTGACTACCTAGAAAATAATTAGCTATTCCATGGTGGCTTGTTCTCCTCAAAACTAACTGGTAATGAACACAAGCATTCAGACCTTGGTGGTGAGTCTGCTTTTTGTGCAAAATCACTTAAAAATGAAATTTAACCACATGATAAAAATGCTCAGCTTGCCTACATTAGGTCTCATGGTGCAGAGGGCTGGCCGCCACCAGTGAATTAATAAATATTTCTCAGCGCTATATATCCAGAATGGCTGCCATCAATCTGAATATGTATCTTTCATGAGGGCTTTGAGACCATTTAACACAACATACCACATAATATGATATATAGTGAAAGTAAAAGTCACCAAAATGGTATGTACTGAATGCATGTTTCCAAACTGATCAACAAGAACCAAAAATCATTATTTAAAGATGGAAAGTACTGTTCATATGAGAAGCATGATCATTCTTTGTGTGTGTGTGTGTGTGTGTGGCTTCAGAAACACAGCCTTTGTGATGGACCAAACATTTATGACTATAGTATCATTTCAGAAATATATAAACACTTTTTACAAGAATATCATTAAAAAACACTATCGTAATGGAGCAATGAAGACTGGAAGACACACATACAGCCTTTGACAATTCATTGTCTTCTTCTGCTTTTCCTTACTTTAGCTGCTTTCAAAGAAATCTGCCCAGGTGGAATGGGTTACACAATGCCCGTTGTACGTATTCCTGCACCTGCCAGAACACCAACCGTGCAGCCTCCAGTGAGGACAACCCGGCCACCTGTTATTACCAAGCAGGAACCTATCGAAGCTTTGTATTTGTCTGAAAGAAATGATCAAGGTGGGCCCACAAATTAAGGCTTTTAACAACTGTAATTGATCTAAGTGGCTTGGTTTTGGATAGTAGGCAATAGCTAGTAGCTTCCATTGAATATTTTTCTAATAATTTAGGTTCTTCCAATGTTCTTGCATGTAAGCAACATCTAGGTTTAGGAGAAAAAATCTTCAGATTGAACTAGTCACTATTCCCACCCAAGGAATCGTAACTGTTTACAAATTTAAAAGTTTTCTGACAATGGAGGTGTATGTAAATGTTTAGTTGCAAGCTTTTTGGATTTTGCACGAGTGACAGCATGAATGTCTCCATATTTCTTAAAGCATTAATAAAATACTCAACAATTTCTGTTCCACACAAGACCATTGAGATGTTGATCAGGCTTGCAAAGATGAATTTTGTATAACCCTAATTGATTTTTGTTAGTAATTATTTAAAAGTTAATTTATTCATTTTGTGTAATTTTCTGATTTCCTTAAATTTAGTAAATCTTGAGACCTGTGTTCTCAGGCCTCTGCACATATATCCACTCTCTACTAGGATTGCCCCGCATTCCATCCGTCCTGTCTGTACATTCAGGTGTTTTCACTTCTTTATGCTCATCTTATTAACTACATCTGTGCCTCTGTTTTTCATGCTCTCACGCGTATATCCCTCTAGAGTTAACAAATTGTAACCCTATAATTTTTTTTCTTTCAGATTCTACCACCGCTCCAGACCAGGTAAAGTGACGATTACAATGCTTCCTCGCATGAAATGATACAGCTCTTTCGGCAGATAAAGTATTAATTATAGGTATCCGGTATCTATAGGTGTGCATAGAGGTGTACTCTGGATACATTTGTCATGCCGTCCCTTATTTAGTTCCCACACCTACATCATTTTGTTGTTTCTTACATGGTTAATTATAAAGGCCATGGAAATGGAATGTTTGTTATTATTCACAGATGAGAAGTAATAAAATGTTCCATCATTGGTCATTATTATTATTATTTTATTATTATTCTTTATTTATAAAGCGCCAGCATATTCCGCAGCGCTGTACAATAAGCACAGTATAGACAGGGTTACAATACATTGAACAACATTTGACAAACAGTACAGGAGGAGATGAGGGCCCTATTCCCGTAGGAACTCACAATCTGGAGGGTTGGGGTTGGAAACAGGAGGAGAGGACTGTAAGGTGAGAGTGATTGATGGTTGCGTCAGTGAGTTGGGTGGTAGGCTTCCCTAAATAGGAATGTTTCAGGGAGCGTTTGAAGGAAGAGAAGTTAGGGGAAAGTCTGACAGTACGAGGGAGAGCGTTCCAGAGAGTGGGGGCTGCGCGTGAGAAATCCTGCAGTCTATCATGGGAAGAGGTGATGCGGGGAGAAGCTAGGCGCAGGTCACTGTTTGACCTTAGGGAGCGGGCTGGGGTGTATATTTGGTGATTAGTGAGGACAGGTAGTGGGGAGCTGAGTTAGTGAGGGTTTTGTAGGTAAGGATAAGGATTTTGAACTTAATTCTGCAGTGGATGGGGAGCCAGTGAAGGGACTCGCAGAGGGAGCGGCAGAGACAGAGCGGCGGGTGAGGTGAATTAGCCTGGCGGAGGCGTTCAGGATGGATTGTAGGGGGGAGAGGTGGACAGAGGGAGGCCAGATAAGAGATTATTGCAATAGTCGAGTCGGGAGATTACCAGGGCGTGTATGAGTTGTTTTGTGGTGACAGCGGTAAGAAATGGCCGAATTCTGTAAATATTACGCAGTTGGTATCGGCAGGAGGAGGAAAGAGACTTGATGTGGGGGATGAAGGAAAGAGCAGAGTCAAGTGTAACTCCAAGACCGCGCACTTGGTTTGATGGGGAGATGGTGATACCCTCCACCGTGATAGAGAAGTCAGGAGGTGGGGAGGCATTGGAGGGAGGAATAAGTAGGAGCTCAGTCTTTGACATGTTGATCTTTAGGTGGTGGGAGGCCATCCAGGAGGAGATGCCAGATAAACAGTCACTGACTTTGGAAAGGACAGGGGAGAGAGATCAGGGGTAGAGAGGTAGATCTGAGTGTCATCAGCGTAGAGGTGGTAATTAAAGCCAAAGCTGTTGATGATTTTGCCAGGGAGGAGGTGTAGATGGAAAAGAGCAGAGGACCAAGGACAGAGCCTTGAGGTACACCAACAGATAGAGGCAATGAGGAGGAGGAGTTACCAGCAAAGGACACACAGAAGGACCTGTTGGATAAATAGGAGTCAATCCAAGCAAGTGCAGTGTCACCGAGACCCAGAGAGTTGAGGGTCTGTAGAAGGAGGGGGTGGTCAACAGTGTCAAAAGCAGCCGAGAGAGGTCAAGCAGGATGAGAATAGAATAGTGGCCGTTTTTTTAGCAGTTAGGAGGTCGTTGGTGACTTTGGTGAGGGCAGTTTCAGTTGAGTGTAGGGGACGGAAGCCAGATTGCAGGGGGTCAAGTAGGGAATTGGAGGACAGGAAGAGGGAGAGGCGGTTGAAGACTAGTTTTTCTAAGAGCTTAGATGTAAAGGGAAGCAGGGATACAGGACGGTAGTTGGATGGAGAGTTGGGATCTAGGGATGGTTTCTTTAGTAAAGGGGTAACTAGCGCGTGTTTGAAGGCGGATGGAAAGGAGCCAGTGGAGAGAGATAGGTTGAAGATGTGTGTGAGAGCAGGGGTGAGGGAGGAGGAGAGGGGAGGAATTAGATGTGAGGGAATGGGGTCGAGCGGGCACGTGGTGAGATGTGAGGAGGACAATAAGGAATTGACTTCCTCCTCAGTGGTTGGGAGGAAGCGGCAGAGGGTGGCAGATGGACCTGTGGGAGTGGAGGTGGCAGATAACTATCTTGTGTTGGGATGTTGCTTCTGATAGTTAAAGTTTTACTGAGGAAGTAGTCTGCCAGGTCTTGAGCGCTGAAGGCAGCTGAGGGGGGAGGTGCAGGTGGGTAGAGGAGGGTGTTGAAGGTGGACCAGAGCCGTTTAGGGTTGGAGGACAGCGTAGATATAAGAGATGAGAAGAAGGATTGTTTGGCCAAGTGGAGGGCAGAGGTGTATGACCGGAGAATAAACTTGAAGTGAACAAAATCAGCTTCAGAGCGGGATTTCCTCCAGGCACGCTCTGCGGTGCGGGAGCATCTTTGCAGGTAGCGAGTCTGGAGGGTGTGCCAGGGCTGAAGCTGGCGGCGTGGGGCCTTACAGAGTCGAAGAGGAGCAAGAGTGTCTAGAGCAGAGATAAGCGTAGTGTTGTAGTGATTAGTGGCAGCATCAGGGCAGGTGAAGGATGAGGTATGAGGGAGGTGGTGAAGTAGGTTGGAGAATTGATGGGGGTCCACAGCCTGTAGATTTCTGCGAGTGTGTGTGCGGGGTGGGGGAGCAGGGTGTTTAGGAAGTCCAGATAGGTTGAAAGAGAGAAGGTGGTGGTCAGAGATGGGGAAAGGGCGACAGTTGAACTCAGAAATGGAGCAGAGGTTGGAAAAGACAAGGTCAATAGCGTGACCATCGCGGTGGGTAGGGAGGAGGGAGGATTGTGTGAGTCCAAGGGAGGACGTGAGTGAAAGAAGTTTGGAGGCAGCAGGGGCGGAAGGATCGTCAATGGGAATGTTGAAGTCCCCGAGAATTAGGCATGGAAGATTAGAAGACAGAAAGTGAGAGAGCCAGGTAGCAAAGTGGTCAAAGAACTGGGAGGTTGGTCCCGGTGGGCGGTAGATGACTGCCACCCTGAGAGCCAGAGGAGAGAAACAGGCGGATGCAGTGTGTCTCGAAGGAGGAGAAGGAGAGGGATGGGGGTGGAGGGAGATGCTGGTAGGTGCAGGTGGGAGAGAGCAGGATTCCGACCCCGCCACCATTTCTCTCACCCGGTCTGGGGGTATGGCTCAAGTGTAGACCGCCATGTGAGAGAGCAGCAACGGAGGCCGTGTCAGAGGGAGTTAGCCAGGTTTCAGTTAAAGCTAGGAGGTTGAAGGAGTTTGAAAGGAAGAGGTCATGGATTGCTGTGAGTTTGTTGCACACAGAGCGAGCGTTCCAGAGGCGCAGGAGAAAGAGGACAGGCGCTGAGGGATTATGGGATGAGGTTGCTGGGCTTGCAGGGAGGTGATTTATGTGCGATGGAGATAGGATGAGAGGGAAGTATTGGATGTGTTGTGGGGCCAGGGTTAGGGATATGTCACCTGAAGAGAGTAACAGCAGGAGGGTGAGAAAGAGAAGGTGGGAATGGGATTTGTGGGAGTGATTGGCAGCACGAGAGTTAGAGGGAGACCATGTTCTGAGGAAACAAAGGAGCTCATGCGAGGCCATCATGTGGGACGAGAGGAGGGAGGAGAGATGCAGATAGTGTAGGGGTCGGTGGTAGAGGGGCAGGAGTTCCATTTAAGGAGAAAAGTAGAAGTAAAGAGTAGAAGCGTGAGAAAGCATGATATAGACGTGCGTTTACCCAGAGTAAAAGTGGGCCTTGCAGTTCCTTCCTCCAGTCCCGCAACTCCAGGAAACAACTCTGCTTGTCCACTTAAAAATGCCACTTGCAAATGCCACTCAGAGCCTGGCTCAAAGAGCCTGGGATAGTAGTGATATAGGGCGGGCTGATTGCATTCAGGCAGTTAGAAGGTAAACAGCTGAAGCTGGATGGGCTGTGTCAATAGGTGTAGGAGATTCACATGCTAATTAGCAAAGCAAATGGTGGAGAAAAAGTTATGGGATACAGAGGCCTTGCCAGTAGCCTTTCAATCAATATTCATTATCAGTTCAGTTTGATGTGACATTAGATCAGATGATATATATAAAGCTATACAATTATGGCTTGAACTCATGATGTTAAAAAGTATCATGAACGTATCATACAATAAACTTATCGATAAAACCCCTATTGCGCACCTGTTATCACAACAAAAATAAATAGTATTCAATTAGCTGAAATTTACATCTTATTTGTTCAGGTGAAATTTATATTTACATTTTTCAGTTAGAATTTACTGGATAAATATTTGATATTGATGAATGTACGTTAATTTCACATTCACATTATTTCTAATATTTTTTATCACAGTTTTTCTGTTTTACTTCCCTATTTATTTAATAAAGCATTGTGTTGACAGTATATATAAATTATGTTGATATAGTAAATATCTTTTGTTGTATGAAATAAGTGTTTCCTGAATCAGTGAAGTAATAGTTAACAGAAATATTTTTAATTAAAGTCATACCAAGAGCCCTATTCTGAGCTGTAAATTAGTTGCTGGATCAATTGTATTAGTGGCTCAGCTTGTAAGTGTAGGGTAAATTGTAGCCGCTAAATTATACCAGCAGTGGAGCCGTGCGCCGCCAGTGGTATTCTATCCTGAAGCCCGCGGAGCCTTGCGCCAGAGACGTGTGTTCACACAGCGCCACGGGCACTACTGTTAAGTAATGTTTTAGGTCTTTTTTTCACAAAGTTAGATAACTTGCTAAAGGAAATAAATAAATACCTGCTTTAAATGATTAAATTAAATTTTTGTGCGGTAATATATTTTTTCTGGTGCATGTTTAAATTTCAGTATGAATTGTTCTTTCCTTACGATTTATTTTTTTTGTACCACCCTAAAAGGACGGGTCTGTGCCTTTATAATTCAATTGCAAACCAGAAATGGAAAATTTACCAATTTTGTTTTTTAGAGTAACAGTATATTCATTCCTAGACAGTCTTCTCATCACTTTTTCATATTTCTCAGGACCTTATGACATTAAGAGAAAAGCCCATTGTGGATCGCAGACAACCTCAGCTTTCACCTGGAATTTCAACAATTAACCTGAATCCTCAATTCCCAGGTCAAACATATCCCATTATGTCCATAATACTTATTTTGAAGTATTTCTGCTCATTTTGTTAAACATTGTTAAGAACTGTTTCAAAGTTAGTGCTAAGTTAACCAGAGCTGTTGTAAACTTAACAACTCCATAGACTATAATTACTTTGTTTACAACAGCTCTGGTTAAGGTAGCACCAACTATGGAATAGGGCCCAAAGTATATAGTTTCATAATATTTACCGGGGTTGCATATTTAGATAGTTAGACAGACGTACACAAGACCAAACTAGCCATTGGACACAAATCAATGGAGCATCAAACTCCATCCATGACAAGTCTAAACCCACCCCTTGGCTATCCTAAAGTCCACCCACAAGCCGCTCTATGGATACGTCATGCATGGGTCTGTCCTTTAGATTTAAGGGGTTACTCAGAGAGACAATCTGGCCCTGAAATAGCACCGAACAGTGAATTTCCTCCTACAGTGCAATTTCGTGGCCATTTGGCTATTCAGATAGCAGGCACCTCCGCCAAACTTTGGCGAATTGCCAGCAAAATATAGTGCTGTTCAGCAGCAGTGAAATCCCCAAAGAGAAGCAATGGTTAATTTATTCAGAGAACACCAAACAGCACAGACGAATCCCTTACGTCTCAATGTTAAAATATTCCCATTTTTAGTCAATATCCAATAAACCATTTATTATTATTTTAATCTGCTGCAAAACATCTCTTTATTTTTTTTAGGCTATTTAGACATTTTTCGGGATTTTTTAAATAGTGTTTTTTTTTCTTTCCGTAACAGACCTTTTTATTATTATTCATAGGACCTACTATATTAATTCCATAAATTTTCATCCAGTATTTTTTTTGCAGATAGAGATTCAAATTTGAAACTTTCAATCGTTTTTTTCTTTTTTTTTTTAACCCTGTTCATCGGCTGGTTGGTTCTGTGTTTGGTGGATCGACGGCTTTTCTCGGACACGTTCGTGTTTTTTTCGTCGGTTTTGCAGCGTTTTTTCCGTTCGATGCGGCGGTGTTGCAGCGGATTTTTGGATGTGATCGGCAGATTTTCCCTGCACTTCGGGGGCCCTGCGGTAAATGCTGAATGCACCGCAGGATCGGGGAATTTGATTCCCCAAAGTGCGGGGAATGAGAGAGAACCAAAATGTCGGTGACACTTCGGTGCTCTCTGAATAGCCCCTTTAGCTCCTTCCCACCATAGACTTTTGGCCCCAGTTGGTTCTTGGATAAATATATAGACAGATAACAGGACAACATACAGATGATAGCGAGATGTAAACCAATATACTGAAGCTAAAGATATAGGGCTAAATTACAATCCTCCCGTTAAAACGGGGGCGCTAGGGGAAAAAACTGCGCTCGCAGTTTTCTCCCTACCTCCCCCGTTTTAACGGGAGATTACAATGCAGACGCTTAAAAAGCTGCCTGCATTGTTAGCGGGCACTACGCCCCGGGATGCTCGCGGCAGCGCTAAGCGCCGCCACGAGCATCCACTCGATGGAATCCGTTAGTACCAAGTCCAGGCTGTGGCTAACGTTTGCTAACCACAGCCGGACGTTAATCAGCATTAGGACTTTGTACTCCTAATGCTGATTAACACTTTGCACTCCCCATGTTAAGTATTGGGAGAGCAAAGTACAGTAACCTCGCAGTGAAAAGTGCAAGGTACCAAACGCAAACGGGTTACTTAACCCATTTGTGTTTGGATTCTAATAAGCGGTATCCACCGTGGCTAACATTAATGCTCACGCAGGTGAGCACTAACATTAGCACCAACATTGTAATGCGGCCGACAGACAGATGAAAAGTAACTTGTCTGTAGGGGTAAAACTTCTTAGTCCAGACAGTGCCATTGAGAAACTACAAAATAAACTAATACTTATAAAAAAAAATCAAGTGTCCAAGCATAACAATAACAAATAGGGTTAAACGCCTCCTCATTCTTGATGGACTTCTAGTGGCTGGATATAAGCTTCTTCCGTTTAAAGGGAGAGAAGATGAGGAGTGCAAAAGCATAACAATTTAATGTGGTAAAATGAACATTATAAAATGCTGAAAATAATAAATAAAAGATCGGCTTATTGTCCAATGTGTTTCATCCTTTTAACATGGGAATTTTATTTCAGGGGCAAGTTGCACCTGAGCAAAACGTTAATCAGCCTTCCAGTTTGTTTATCACCAAACGACTTCACAAAAAATATTTCAGTTCTTTTCACTAAAGGGTGAAGTGAGGAAAATTGGCAGGAGAAGTGAAAATTCTAGGTTAAAATAGCCAAACCAGACAAATTCTCACTTTCCAAATTTGTTATTTGGTCTAGATTGTTCTCTTCTCCTGCCAATTCTCCAGGCTTCACTCATTAGTGAATAGACCAGTTTGAGTGTTAATAACTATAAGTGAAAACAACACAACACTGGTTTAAATTATTTACTTTTATTATATTTACTTTTCAGTTGTAGTTGAAAGATCATCCCCACCAGTCCCCGTTGCCATTGCCCCTGATGTTTCAACCTCAAGTGCAAGCCAAGTAATTGCCCCTACTCAAGTAACAGGTGAGTGGTGGAAGCTGTAATCTGTAGGCATCTTATTTATTATTTACAACTTGATATGCTATATATTTTTGGGTAAAGATGTATGGTTTTTACATTTTCTTATGTTTTACATGCAGTAAACAAAGGCCTATATGGTCTATTTCATCAATCATTTTTCTTCCTATTTAAAAAAAACACCTATATAACCGAGCTTATTCAGGAGAATTTTCAAAAGAGTTTGTATATATTTTAGCCAAGATGTCCAGAGACCCATTATCACAGTCATCCACTTAGATGCCCTTATGATAATGGATACAATATGAAGGTCATTCAACAATGAATAGAGATATTATGTTAAGACATTTGTTTCGACACAACGAAATTATAATATCAAACTTAGACATAGAGCAACTGATGCAAGCAAATAGAAAGACATCACACGCCTTATTAAAGTCACAATGTAGAGGTCAAAGTGGTTTTGAAGAAGCACTGTGTGCTTCCCTTGCTTTCCATTTCTTGTCCTCCATTATTGTTCCCAGGCTACTTGTAAACATCACATGCTTGTGGATATCACATCTTTTCTCCATATTGCTCACTCCGTCTCATGTCAAACATCTCTGTGATTCCTATGATTTTTGGTTATAGTATTTATTTCTATTGAAACGACTTTAGCAAACTCACCTAACACAAAACCAATAATTACACCAAAAAACCTATGGTTCCGTGGTGCAGATCGCAATCCGCTTTTAGCAGAATTGCAAAGAGAACCAATAATTTACCTGTCCATCTGCCAACCCTGGCAAGGCTTTCTCTAGTCTCCTTTGGACTCCAGGAGAGGATACCAGCTGTAGCACACGTGGTTACGTTTTTGGTTTCTTTTAGTGGCTCTCAATTACAAGTCAAGCACTACAAGCTAAAATAATAGAGCAGCCATTAGGGAGCCATTAATGGTTAATGCCTCACACCAAACTGTTCAATTAGCAGTTCCAGTGGAATTGTACCCAAACAGTTTTAGCTTATACATTTTTTAAGGTAAAATACTATGGGCAGTATTACAAAGTTGGTGCTAACTTAACCAGAGCTGTTGTTAACTTAACAGCTCCATAGGCTATAATGGCTCTGGTAAATTTACAACAGCTCTGGTTAAGTTAGCACCAGCTTTGTAATATAGCCCTATGTATTTTCTTTAACTTTTTACTTCCAGCAATACGAAAAGTAAATGAAGCACAAGCTTGCTGCCTTGGTGTAAATTTTGACTCTGACCTAACATTCTCTTCCCACATCCAGACAGGGACCAAATCCTGTTACTTTCAACTCAAAAACATTGCCCGTGTCCACCCCTTTCTGACACGAGATACCGCAAAAGTGCTGGTTCATGCTATTGTCATTTCACGACTTGACTATTGCAACTCGCTCCTTATTGGCCTCCCCAACTCCCGTATTGCCCCTTTCCAATCTGTAATGAATGCAGGGGCCAGGCTTATTTTTCTCACTAAATGCACCTCGCATACATCCCCACTCTGCCGGTCCCTCCATTGGCTTCCTATTGTAACGTTGGGGGCTTCCAGCCTCTCCAGTGTGCTTGAAGGAAGCATGTCTGATGCTGCTCGCTGACCAACACCCGGTTTAAATAGAGACAGGCAGGGAGGTGGCTGCATGAGGCGCTGCTTGAGAGGGGGGCGTGGTCTGGTGAAGGTCTTTAAAAACCCACAGTTCCTTCTAAGCAGTGCCAGATCGTGGTTATCCATACCTGAGCTCCCTGTACCTGAATTCTCTCGTGATTTAACCTGTTATTGACCTCTGCTTGTTTTCTGACCATTCTGCCTTCCGTTGCCCTAGACTATTTTCCTTGTACTACGCTACTGCACTGATATTGACCCGGCTATTCCATTTGACTATTCTATTCTCTGTATTCCTGACTCTGGCTCGTCTGACTACCCCAATGTTGCTGACCTGGTTTTGTATTACGACATTGTCTTTGCTTAACCCTTTCTGTCTAGCTAGTATACTTATACCTGGCCAATTTTTAAGGACCAGACAGTTAGGGATTGTTCTACGACTACTCTGTTGGTAGCTTTTTGGCTCTGTGGAGTGTTGGGCTTTAAGGGCTGCGTGGTGGGATCTGGGAACCGTGACACCTATACGTTTCAGGATACAGTTTAAAATACTGATGCACACGCTCAAATCAGTCAATATCTCAACCCCTCCCTACATGTCTTCGTTACTCCACACGAGCGTCCTGTCTAGACAACTCCGTTCAGCAGGTGATCTCCACCTGTCATCGGTCTACACGTGCACGGCCAAATCTTGCCTCCAAGACTTCTCAAGGGCAGCACCAGTCCTGTGGAATGACTTGCCTCGCCCTATCAAACTTTTCCCTGACCTTCAGGCCTTCAAGAAATCCCTCAAAACACATCTCTTCAGATTAGTGTACCACATCACTGACGCAACTCCTCCCTCTGCTCACCTACTCACACATGATTGAAGCTGCTTCTATGGCCCCACCGTTCCCAAACCACTGGCACTAATGATCCTGCCATCTAGTAAAATTCATCTTGTCTTCCTCAACCCCAATCCCTCTAGATTGTAAACTCCTATGAGCAGGGCCCTCTACACCTCTTGTTTCCATCATATGTCCGTTTATATGTATCTCGTTCTCTTTGGTTATTGTAAAGCGCTGCAGAAACTGTTTGCACTATATAAATGATGATCATAACAATAATAATAAATGCAGTAATAAGTTAGATATGTATATATTCTGTGACAAACAAATTCACACTTTATTTTCAGCTTTAAACTCATTAATTCCTGGATTTAATTGTCTGGTTGTATTTGTTTCATCCCTAGAAATTAATGAATGTACAGTGGATCCTGATATTTGTGTACATGGCCAGTGCGTTAATTTACCTGAAGGATATACATGTATATGTTTCACAGGATTCACACTAAATGATGAGAGGACCAAATGTGTGGGTAAGACTGATTGCAAGCAATATATTACCATTATTAATGTGGCACATCTGCAGGGTGAGAGAAATCTTACAGTTCACTGTTGAAGAAGAATAGCCTTTCTTTCCTGTGGGGTCAGAAGAAATTGTTCTATACCTTTCAGAAAACATACAGGGTTATTCAAAGAGATCCGAATTGCTGGAGAAAGGTAACCGAACGCTGAAATTCAGCGCTCGGTTACCTTTCCTGAACATTCGGCTATTCAGAGAGCAGGCAATTCGCCAAATCTTGGCGAATTGCCTGCACATACGTGTCTGTTCGGTGCCCCTTCGAGGGCAGTGAAATCCCCATAGAGAAGCAATGCTTCAGCTATTCAGAGAACAAAAACCAGCAGTGAAAGGTTCCCGAAATGCCCTGCCATTCGGTGGTTTAATTCGGCAGGTTTATTCAGGCGAATCCCATAGACTTCAATGTTAAAAATATTCCCGTCTTAATTCAATATCTAATAAACCGTTCATTATAATATTCTGCAGTAAAAAGTCTCTTTATTCGTAGATTTTTTAGGCATTTCGGGATTTTTTTGCAAACATTTTTTTTTCGGGTTTTTTTTTAATCATTTTTTCTTTTTTCTGTAACAGCCCTTTTTATTACCATTCGTTGGATCTTATATGTAAATTCCAGACATTTTCGCTCAGTAGTTTCTTTGCAGACAGCGTTTCACTTTTCAAACATTCAAGCTGACGTTTTTTTTTTTTTCCTTCACCTCTTTCGCCTGCGATGTCGGCTTTTTCCGGTGACTGCGCTGCGTGTGATCGGCTCCTGCTCGGGTTTTTCCGGCGTTTTCAGCAGGGTTAATCCAGATGTTTTTGCGGGTTTCGGTGTGCGTTCGCCCTCGTTTTGCGGCGACTTTTCCCTGCACTTCGACGTCCCTGTGGTGCTTGCTGAATACACCGCAGGGTCGCCAAAATGGGATCGCCAAATTGCACCGAATTGAAGAGAACGAAATGTCACCGAACGTGCGGTGGCTTTTCGATTCTCTTTGAATAACCATGAAAGTCTCTTAGACACTCTTGTTATATACTCTCAAACATACCAGAATAACTTACAAGTAGAATGTGCTTATTGTAGTTGGATAACGCACAATTTAGTGTCCGATATCTGTAGAAAACTCCAGGAGGATGTATGTCTCAAGTAAGTAGGTTAATCTCAAAAGAGCTGTCATTAGGTTAGGAAGGATATGACCTGCCATGATGGGGTTGTGACGAGAGTCACGTTGAACTTGGGATGTAGGGCTGCAACTAACGATTATTTTCAGAATCAATTAGTTGGCTGATTAATTTTTTTATTAAATCAATTCATCAGATAATTTTTTTTGCTTACTTAAAAGTACACTATGTAAAAATTAGGGATGCAGCAATACCAATTTTAAAGACCAAGTACGAGTACCGATACTTTTTTTTGATGTCATGTGACCGCTTTCCAATAAATAATTTAGGATTTTGCTGAAAGTCTGTCCAATTTATGTTAAAATTTAAAAGTATGGCCAGACACCCCATTTACCCACTGTATAACCTGCACAAACCCTGAACACACAAACAGACCTCAGATGCAGGTGAAACTCGAAAAATTAGAATATCTTGCAAAAGTTCATTTATTTCAGTAATGCATCTTAAAAGGTGAAACTAATATAAGAGATAGTTCAAGCCGTTATTTGTCATAATCGTGATGATTATGGCTTACAGCTCATGAAAACCCCAAATCCACAATCTCAGAAAATTAGAATATTGTGAAAAGGTGCAATATTCTAGGCTCAAAGTGTCCCACTCTAATCAGCTAATTCAGCCATAACACCTGCAAAGGGTTCCTGAGCCTTTAAATGGTCTGTCAGTCTGGTTCAGTAGGAATCACAATCATGGGAAAGACTGCTGACCTTACAGTTGTGCAGAAAACTCCTTCACTCCCTAGACTGAGATAACTCGGGTCTTCAAAAGGCAACATCTGGTGCCCGATATCGAGTTATCTTGATCTGTAGCTGAACAGGACAAATGCAAATGAAATTTGTGTGTAGTGCTGTGTAATTCTTAGTAACTCTCCCAAAACACCAGGGGCTAAACACCTGCATTCAGAGCCCTGAATTAGCCCTGTAATTTCAATGTGAATTCTGTTATTGAAATTATAATAAAAATATTAATTAAAATGTGGGTGGCCCACTTAATCTGTCAGACTGAGCCTGAACAGAGTTCAGAGATGGACTAAGGCCCCATTCACACTGTGCGATTTGAAAATCGCGCGACTTTCCACGCGATTTTCATATTCGTGACATGGTGTGATAATGTCGCGATGTCGTGCGACATCGCTGTTTTGTGCGATTTTTGCAAATACAAAATACAATACAAATCGCAAAATCGCAGATAGCAAATTGCAAAAAAGGGTAATGTACCAGCAACATACTTCTGCGACGCGCGACATGCAACGTCGCGCGACATCACACGGCAAGATGTGAACAGCTCCATTGAAATGCATTGGAGAAGCTACACAGCGTGACGTCGCGTGGATTTTGCTGCGACGTTGCGGCAAAATCCGCGTGATAAATCGCACAGTGTGAACGGGGCCTAAATTGGACAGGGATTTTAATTTCAATATATAATATATTTTACAGACATCAACGAATGCACACGGTCTCCCTACCTCTGCTCACATGGGCGCTGTGAAAACAACATTGGAAGTTTTCTCTGCATTTGCCATGCTGGGTATATGGCAAATGAACAAGGAACACACTGTGTTGGTAAGTTCTGTGAAAGTGAATATGAACAAGAATAATGCCTATAACAGTATAACTTGTAAAAAAGTTAAAACAAAATGCATTGTATTTGTAGACATTAGATTCAATGATTGAAAATAGAAGACCTCTTCAATAGTATGATTTGCTTTATTCCAGATGTGAATGAGTGCCAGCAGCCCAATGTATGTGAGAATGGACGGTGCATAAACACTGCTGGATCCTACCGCTGTGAATATTGTACACCTGGATTCCATATGAATGGGGCTGGTCAGTGTGAAGGTGAGCAAGGCTTACAATGCCCTTCAATAGACTCTACAGAAGGCAATTATCTTAAGACTACGGTTGCCACGATTCCAAACCAGATACCAAAGATACCCATTGTAACCAAAGCTCCCTCCACCTTTCTTCCCTCACCCTCCTTGGCACATGTTTCACCCTTGCCCACACTATATCCGACCTCTGTGTCAGTACTTGGACCCATTCTCTTTAATATTTTTATTAGTGATATTGCAGAAGGTATTAATGGAAAAGTATGTCTTTTTGCTGATGACACAAAGATTTGCAACAGGGTTGACGTTCCTGGAGGGATCAGCCAAATGACAAATGATTTAGGTAAACTAAAACAATGGTCGGAGCTGTGGCAATTGAGTTTTAATGTGGATAAGTGCAAGATAATGCACCTGGGAAGTAAAAACCCAAGGGCTGAATATAGAATATTTGATACAGTCCTAACCTCAACATCTGAGGAAAGGGATTTAGGGGTCATTATTTCAGAGGATCTAAGGGTAAGTAGTCAATGTAATAGAGCAGCAGGAAATGCTAGCAGAATGCTTGGTTGTGTAGGGAGAGGTATTAGCAGTAGGAAAAGGGAAGTGCTCATGCCACTGTACAGAGCACTGGTGAGACCTCACTTGGAGTACTGTGTGCAGTACTGGAGACCGTATCTCCAAAAGGATATAGACATCTTAGAGAGAGTTCAGAGAAGGGCTACTAAAATGGTGTACGGCTTGAAGGAGAAAAGTTACCAGGAAAGGCTTAATGATCTTAACATGTACAGCTTGGAGAAAAGACAAGACAGAGGAGATTTGATAGAAACATTTAAATACGTAAAGGGAATCCACAAGGTAGAGGAAGGGAGTATATTTAAAAGGAAACAAATTAGCAAAACAAGAGGACATAGTCTTAGATTAGAGGGACAAAGGTTTAAAAGTAACATCAGGAAGCATTATTTTACTGAGAGGGTGGTGGATACATGGAACAGCCTTCCAGTTGAAGTGGTAGAGGCCAAAACAGTAATTGAATTTAAGCAGGCATGGGATAGGCATAAGGCTATCCTAAACAAAAGATAAATCCAGGTAAAGTATCCATGTAATTGGGCAGACTAGATGGGCCGAAAGGTTATTATCTGCCGACATTTTTCTATGTTTCTATGTTGGAGAAGTTTGGATACTGGATTCCTCCCGAAGGACTGCGGACCAATGTGGCAAAGCCAGGACTTTTTTTATGCCAGTATGAGATGGTACTCATACCGGCACCTATCGCTAGGATGCGGAGGATGTCTCCAGCCCATCATTGAAGTTCCACAGATAGACGCTGATTGCGGACTTCTCCCACAGGCGTCTGACATCTTGGATGTCAGCCCAACCTGTGGGACGTCCCCTGCCTAATGACATCATCGTGCATGGGCCTAATCATGTCAGAAGCGGGATGCACCCACCCCCAGCCAGACAGGGAATTCCCTATGGAGGAGATACATGGGTCGTTTGAACACTCGTACCTACAGACCTAGCTAAAAGTGATAACTCAATATATTTGTCTTGATCGTATAAGCATTGCGTGATATGTAACATATATTACTTCAACTGAAGTCTGAAAATATCCTCCAGATTTTTACATACATTGGTATTAATGTGGTGGAGCTAATATCCACTAGAAACCTGTATCTCAATTGCAAAAAAAGTCAAAATATTGGATATTGAAAATATCGGATATGGGAGCAAGTATTAATGATTTTGAGCATTTGGAAACTACATTCCACTTCTATTGCTATCCTTCTTATATTTTCATATTTTCAAGGGACACTACCACTTACATAAACTGTAACTAGATTGCTTGTGCATTACAAACAAAAACACATTATAAAAAACATGCTGCTGTTTTTTGTTTGTTTGAAGTAATTGCATATAAAAAGAAGACTAAAATAAGGTTTTGATCTCTTATTTCCAGTTTATGCATTTTTCCCATGATGCAACATTTACCAGAAGCTTTGCTTTGTGGCTCTTATTTAATAATTTATTTTATACTTTATTTAATCTACAGTATTTAAACAGTTAATGCGGTGGAGGAGGGAATGTTTAGATAAGGTGGCTGGGTATATTGTTCTTCAGCTACCTGAGATAAGAGATGGCAGCTGAATGAGATATGACAGGGAGCTTAAAAGACTTCTAATCTACCCCCTGGTGATGTCCTTTGAATACATCCCACACATTACAATGATTTGAGTCAGTGATTTACCCATAGACTACATTCTATTGCAATTGCCATAGAGAGAGGACCAAGTGAAGTAAAGATCTTCACAACAAAGATTTTCACAACAGAAAAGATCATACAATGGATGCACACAGTGACACATATTGAGTGAGAAAATTATTTTCTTAACTAACCATAGAAGAGAAAAATAAAGCACATGTAAGATATCAGCAACATAAAATAAACCTGATAAGAACATTTTATTTTTGTGTGGTAGGGTCCCTTTAAACTAGGTTTTAATTCTTAACGAGTCATTGCCTTTAAATAAATAGCTAAAGAGCGAATTCGGTAGATTTGTGTGTATATATATATATATATATATATATATACAATTCCGAAGGTCCAGCACACAAGCTATGGCTATAGAGATGTCCCGTGCCATGGTGCTGTACAAATCCCGATAGAATACGTATGGATGAAGGAAGTGGGAGCACTCACGGACTTGTGTAAAACAAAAAAAGTTTAATAGGTATGCATTAAAAAATACGATGTTTCGGCTTGCTAACAAGCCTTAATCATGGATAAAAACAAAGTTACATACATTTGGTTTTATAAAGGAATGAAGAGGTCACTCACCAGCTGTGTATCGCGTCGCCTCCGACCACGCCAACCCGTTACCGGAAGTGACGTATCGTTAAGGGCTGTGCGCGTTCATGCTGACAGGTTGCTTCCTGCTCGCATCGCGCGAGTTCAGTAGGCATGGCAACCTGATACAAAAACAATTTATTAACGAGGCACTGAATAGAGGACAGAACAATCAGGCTGGCGATTAAAAAAATGCTCACTTGAACAGTTTGGACAAAAAATGATCAGTATAGAGTATAACATATCAAAAGTATGCAAAAAAATCCTAAATAAATAATAATGATACAACAAGATAAAACGCTGTGTGTGTAAGAATGTGTGGAAAAGGAGTGAATAATAGGTCTAAAATCCGTGTTGTGCTACGTAATGAACATGGTGTTGAAAATGTATGCCAAAGATCATAAAAAAGGGTGTGAATAAAAAAGGAAAACTGTAAAAAAAAAAACTACTAAAGAATGAGGTGGGTGGTATGTAGAGACAAATGTATGTATATGTGTACTGGTATGTGATGTATTGAATGTAAAAAGGTTAAAAAAAATGTGATCTGTATAAAGCGTAACATGACAAAAATATGCCCAAAAATTAGGTGAGTAATAAATGAAACACTGTGTGTGTGGAAATAAATAAACTAAGATTGGATGAGGAGGTTTAAAGTCCGTGATGTGCTACGTGATGAAAATAATATGAAAGATATATGCCCAGAAATCATAGGAAATAAAATGTACCGACTGAAAAAAGAAGTGATGGTAAAAGTTATATAAAAAGATAAGGTAATGGTACGTAAAGACAAATATATGTGTACTAATATGTAATATATTGAGAAAATGTACAAAGTTATATTGTAGTGAAAGAATCAATAATATAGCAATGAATAGATGACGATACAATGTAATTAGTAGGAAAAGGATATTTTAACGACTATACAGAAAAGATGTATATGAGATGTACTCATTAAGTCCATGAGGAGCGAGTGTGTTTAGAGTGGAGATCCAGAACGCTTTGCGTTGTAAAAGTAATTGGGATCGATCCCCGCCTCTGTTCAGAGGTGGGATGTGGTCGATGCCGATAAATTTAAGAGACGGCAATGGATGTCGTAATGCCAGAAAATGCTTGGCCACAGGCTTCTCGGTGTGACCATCACGGTAAGCTGTATTAATGGCCGATCTATGACCCCTTATGCGATCACGTAATGTCAGATCAGTCTTTCCCACGTATGATAAGCCACACGGGCAAGTGATGAGGTAAACCACATATTCAGTTAAACATGAAATCCGATGTCTGATGGAGAATCTTTTGCCAGAAGAAGGATGTACAAAGGTAGTGCCCGGAGCCATATGTCTACAGATAACACACCCAAGGCATCGAAAACAGCCCTTCTTTAGCAAGGGAGGATTTTTGTCATATGAATGCCTTGGATCGGTTTTAACTAGGAGGTCCTTGAGATTTTTCGTGCGACGAAAGCTAATCAATGGAGGTGTGTGGAACTGTTGAGGTAAAGTGCGATCAAATTGGAACATGTTCCAATGTGTGCGCACTTGAGAAGCCATTTTTATTCCTCGTGGGTGGTATGTCAAGGGTAGTGTGATTCTGGGAGCTTTTGCAGATACTTCGTTTTTTGAAGACACCAATCTATTCCTTGCTTTGTTTAATGCTAGTTGTAGAATTCCGTTGGAGTAGCCTCTCTGCTTGAATTTGTCCATCATATCTTTAATCTGTGCTTCTCGTCGATTTGGGTCCGAGTTGTACCGTAGTACCCTTAAAAACTGTGAAATGGGTAAAGATTCCTTAAGATGTTGTGGATGGGAACTACTGGCCATTAACAATGAGTTGCTGTGAGTTTCCTTACGGTATAAAGTATAAGCCAATTTGTGTCCTTCACGTAATACCTGAATGTCCAGGAAGCAAATTTTATGGGTGTTTCTGGTGCTGGTGATTTTAATGGGTGTTGAGAGGCTATTGATTTTAGTAACCATCTGGTCAAAAGATTCCATAGTACCTCGCCATATGTTGAAAATATCGTCCACAAATCTAGAGTATGCAATCAACTGTGCACCATACGGAGTTAACAGATGTTCCTGTTCAAACATATACATATAGATGTTGGCATAGGAGGGTGCCATGGCTGCCCCCATGGCCATACCCTCCAATTGCAAGTAGAAAGACTTCTCAAATCTAAAGTAGTTACACTCCAAAGTGGTACGGAGTAACTCGGCTAAGAATTCCACTGGCGGACCGGAATAAAATGAAGATTCCGACATGACACGCTTGAAAAAATCAATGCCTTGACCATGGGGTATGACCGTATATAGATTTTTAACGTCAAGTGTTGCTAAAACGACGCCCTCATCCGGTAATACGATGGAGTTGATAATGCCAAGAAACTGTGTAGTGTCCTTCAAACATGTAGACAAATGAAGTACTGTTTCTTTGCTACATTGATCTATATATTTCCCCAAGGGTTCAAGTAAACCACCCCGAGCTGATACAATCGACCGTCCGGGGGGTTGTTGAAGGTTCTTGTTTATCTTGGGTATCGTGTATAAAATCGGTGTTTTTGGATGTTTTACCTCTAGGAATGATGCCGTTTGTGCGTTGATGTAACCAGCTTGTACTCCCATTTGGATCAAAGAAGCAATCTTATTGTGAAAAGCTTTCATTGGGTCACCCAGTAATTTCCTATATGTGGACGTGTCCATCAGCTGAGAGAGTACTTCAGATCGATAATATTGATAATCCATTAAAACAATTGCCCCGCCTTTATCAGCAGAGCGAATGATGACACTCGGATCATTGGCCAAATCTTCAATAGCCTCTTTCTCACCTCTGGTAATGTTGGAAAAACCAACTTTTCGAGCAAATTCAGTATCCTGTATAGATGCCTGGACATTATTGGCAAAAGACTTAATAAATGGATTGGAAGGTCTGAAATCTTTTATGCTTTTCAGCCTAAGGTCACGGTTGTAAACTGAAGTGGGTGGACGTATGTTCTCTTGAATGGCTAGATGTCTTTCAATTTTATATAACTCAACTTGTTGTTGAAACATAGTGGAATCTGTGGTGGGGACAAAGGACAGCCCTTTACTCAAGATCTTGATATGTTGTTCATTCAGTTTTTTATTGGACAAGTTCAATATAGGAATTACTTCCTGGGAATTGGGGGACGACCCCTGTTGCCAGTGTGCCTTCCCCTTCTGTCCTCTCCGTGTTATTCGTCATATATATATATATATTATAGTTGAGCACTGCCTTCCTTGTGTATTCTAATACATATTTATCTCTTTTTGTATTTGTCCCATCATAGGACACTATCTCGCTATGTGACCTGAAGCTAAAAATCAGTTTGCCGCATCCTGAATTAAATATTCAAAGAAATGGGATTTGCAATTTTCCATAGCTAGCCACTAAATTTAAATGATCATTTTAAAATATGAGGCAAAATAGTGAAATTGTGAAAAACGATCTCCAATTTAGTGATATAAAGATTGTAAAATATACTCGTTTTTGGTTATTTACAGGTTGTATGTAATAAAAATAACTGTAAAATATGGGGCGCACACACCTACATCTGTGTATATATAATATACATTGGAATTTGTTAGTGTCCAGAGTATGGGACACTCATGGTATTGGGTTAATAGTCATATGTTTCATCAATTTGTTTCCAAAAAGGTCCAGTTATACTGTTACTTACAAAGTAGCAACATAATCAAACTAGCTGCGGATATGGGGCCAAAGACGCAACAATTAAAAATTAACCACTTCGCTGCTGAGGACACGCTCAGCGCGTCCTCAGCATTCCCGCTCAGCGCGTCCTCCCATTGGGGTCAGCGTTCGGCCGGGTTCCGGCCGATCGCTGGCCCCTCCGGTGCGGGCTGACATCCTGGATGTCAGCCCGGCATCCGGAACAGCAGCCGCCAGAATTAGGTGTCATCGCGGGGGCGCGATGACACCTAATTCAGGCGCCCCCCCCCCCGCATGTGCGGAGGAGGCGCCTGAAAGGGAGGGGGGGAGGTCCTTCGGACCTCTCTCCCTCCCGATCGGCGGCTCTGCGGGGGTTAACCCAGGCATCATTTGGAAGGGCACAGCCTGCCCTTCCAAATGATGCCTGGCATTAACCCCTGGGGAGCTGGATCGCGAATCGGCGCTGAAAAGCGCCGGTTCGCGATCCTTTCCCGGAGCTGGCCGACATCTTGGATGTCGGCCAAGCCTCCGGGAACTCCCCGTGAGGACTGGCGTCATCGTGCGTAGCACGATGACGCCAGTCCTGGACTTAACCCTTGACTGCCACCAATGGTGGAGATAGGGAGTTCCAATGAACTCCCTATCTCCCGATCCGTGGCAGCTAGGGGTTAAATTTTGGTATGGTTGGATCAGCCAGAGCATGGCCGTTCCAACGATACCAAACATGAAAGTGAAAAATTTTGTAAAAAAAAAAAAAAAAAAATTTAAAAAAAATTTAAAAAAATTTTTTAAAAAAAAAAATAAACACTTTTTTTTTTTTTTTGGTTTGTTAATGCAGCAATATTGTTCCCATTTCAATTATAATGTGAACAATGATGCTGCACTAACGATTTTTGTATGCGGTGCGTTTGTTAAAAATAGTGTCATTTTCCCCAAAAAAAAATGTAACGAGACCCCATCTCTAATTTTTTTAACAAGCGCACCCCATACAAAATATAACCGCAATTGCTCGCATGTTAAAATGTGGAAAAAAACACTTTACACGTTGTAAATTATTGAAAATACATATTTTATTGCATTTTTTGTTATAATATACAGACATGACATAACGTATACATATAATAATGACATATTATGAATCTACCGAGTCTGACGGAAAGAACGATATATAATATGTCTGGGTCATATACTAAAATAAGCCTTCAAAACACGTTTAAACATGATGCGCAAAACAGGTAAAAATGACCTCAGCACAGGGGCGGGAAAAGCCTCAGCAGCGAAAGGGTTAAAACACATGTCTTCTCTGACAAATAATTTTTTTTTCTCACGCTAGATATTGATGAATGCCTGTCTCCAACCACATGTCCGTATGACAGATGTGTTAACAGCCCAGGCTCTTATTCCTGCGTCGAATGTGCAGAGGGATACAGGGGATTCAATGGGCAATGCTATGGTAAGCTACATATTCCCCTTGAAAGAATTGTAAATGTCAAAAGTAATGAGGACGCAAAAGATAGAAACATGAAATGAATCCTAGTGACATTTATGACCTTTTGTTGATTTACACACAGAAGTTGATATTTAATAGATTTACAGCTTGCACACTTGTTTGGCAGCATTATAAAGATGGAGGCGCACAAGAAAAATGGCTTCCCTACATTGTGATCACTTCTTTCATTTAGTAATTTTGACAAATTTCATTTGATTCCTGGAAAGTATTTAAAATCAAGCAAAATCAACCTGGTAAACCCAGGTTTACCAAATGCCATGATATACTGTACACTGATGGATGTGTGCGGACCTTGCTGCTAATAGACTCAGGAATGGTGGGGACACTTCCTCTGGTGTGTGGAATCATGTTGGACTATCTGACATTCTGATGCGAAACTCTTATTTTGTTTACTCAGGCGAAGTTGCGTTTTGGTGCCCCCCTCCACCCAATCCGTGCCATGCCATTCGGGAGTGTTTGGTGTCCTCACACATTGCCAATCTATGCTGTGCCTAGTGCCCCTCCTGTGCCACAGGGCCAATCTACAGAGTGTGTGGTCCCCCCCCTTTGGCAATGTGGCATAGGAGGGGCACCAGGCACTGCACAAATTTGCAATGTGGCCTGGTGGTGCCCCTGGTCTTGCTGTGTCAATATACCCACATATTTCAAACTGCCTGCCACTCCCAGTGTTTCCCTGTGATCCTGCTACCTACCACTCTCACTCTGTTGCTGTAGTCCACTGTCTGACTCCAGGTCTCCAGAAGAAGACTGGCAGCAGGGTCCTCGTCCTCTAATTCAATTCACTCCCCCTTAATTCATTTTTCCCCTTTAATTACTTTCACCCCCTCCCCCCTTAAATTCATTTCATATAGCGTATGACAGAGCTCCACAGCAATAAAACTCACAGTAATGTGCGGGGTGTATGAGCGTATGACAGAGCTCCACAGCAATAAACCTCACAGTAATGTGCGGGGTGTATGAGCGTATGACAGAGCTCCACAGCAATAAACCTCACAGTAATGTGCGGGGTGTATGAGCGTATGACAGAGCTCCACAGCAATAAACCTCACAGTAATGTACCGATATCATAAATACAGAAAAAATGGCGTCGCGCCCATACTCACTTATTTTTGGAGCGGCGGCAACTGCCAGGAGTAACAGCCCAGTAAATGTATAAAACATAACAAGGAAGGAGAGTGTCATCTGCGCTCATTCCTATGTGTTCCATGTACAACAAAAATGAGGTTTTGTTTGTTTCAATGGCCATTGCAACGTAAGCCCACTCGCCACTTCAAGGCACCTCTTTAGAGTGGGTACCTAACAATTGTAACCAAAAGGCCGCTCTACTGAGCAGCTCCAAGCCCCTCCAGCTGCTTTTCAGCAAGGAGAGACAAAGATGGTGGGTTTTATTTATACACGCACCAAGCACTTCCCATTTGGGATCAAAAACAAAAACATGGAAAGAGGAACAGCTGCAAAACGACGGACTGGTGTTACAAGCATGATATACATAAATACAGAAAAAATGGCGTCGCGCCCATACTCACTTATTTTTGGAGCGGCGGCAACTGCCAGGAGTAACAGCCCAGTAAATGTATAAAACATAACAAGGAAGGAGAGTGTCATCTGCGCTCATTCCTATGTGTTCCATGTACAACAAAAATGAGGTTTTGTTTGTTTCAATGGCCATTGCAACGTAAGCCCACTCGCCACTTCAAGGCACCTCTTTAGAGTGGGTACCTAACAATTGTAACCAAAAGGCCGCTCTACTGAGCAGCTCCAAGCCCCTCCAGCTGCTTTTCAGCAAGGAGAGACAAAGATGGTGGGTTTTATTTATACACGCACCAAGCACTTCCCATTTGGGATCAAAAACAAAAACATGGAAAGAGGAACAGCTGCAAAACGATGGACTGGTGTTACAAGCATGATATACATAAATACAGAAAAAATGGCGTCGCGCCCATACTCACTTATTTTTGGAGCGGCGGCAACTGCCAGGAGTAACAGCCCAGTAAATGTATAAAACATAACAAGGAAGGAGAGTGTCATCTGCGCTCATTCCTATGTGTTCCATGTACAACAAAAATGAGGTTTTGTTTGTTTCAATGGCCATTGCAACGTAAGCCCACTCGCCACTTCAAGGCACCTCTTTAGAGTGGGTACCTAACAATTGTAACCAAAAGGCCGCTCTACTGAGCAGCTCCAAGCCCCTCCAGCTGCTTTTCAGCAAGGAGAGACAAAGATGGTGGGTTTTATTTATACACGCACCAAGCACTTCCCATTTGGGATCAAAAACAAAAACATGGAAAGAGGAACAGCTGCAAAACGACGGACTGGTGTTACAAGCATGATATACATAAATACAGAAAAAATGGCGTCGCGCCCATACTCACTTATTTTTGGAGCGGCGGCAACTGCCAGGAGTAACAGCCCAGTAAATGTATAAAACATAACAAGGAAGGAGAGTGTCATCTGCGCTCATTCCTATGTGTTCCATGTACAACAAAAATGAGGTTTTGTTTGTTTCAATGGCCATTGCAACGTAAGCCCACTCGCCACTTCAAGGCACCTCTTTAGAGTGGGTACCTAACAATTGTAACCAAAAGGCCGCTCTACTGAGCAGCTCCAAGCCCCTCCAGCTGCTTTTCAGCAAGGAGAGACAAAGATGGTGGGTTTTATTTATACACGCACCAAGCACTTCCCATTTGGGATCAAAAACAAAAACATGGAAAGAGGAACAGCTGCAAAACGACGGACTGGTGTTACAAGCATGATATACATAAATACAGAAAAAATGGCGTCGCGCCCATACTCACTTATTTTTGGAGCGGCGGCAACTGCCAGGAGTAACAGCCCAGTAAATGTATAAAACATAACAAGGAAGGAGAGTGTCATCTGCGCTCATTCCTATGTGTTCCATGTACAACAAAAATGAGGTTTTGTTTGTTTCAATGGCCATTGCAACGTAAGCCCACTCGCCACTTCAAGGCACCTCTTTAGAGTGGGTACCTAACAATTGTAACCAAAAGGCCGCTCTACTGAGCAGCTCCAAGCCCCTCCAGCTGCTTTTCAGCAAGGAGAGACAAAGATGGTGGGTTTTATTTATACACGCACCAAGCACTTCCCATTTGGGATCAAAAACAAAAACATGGAAAGAGGAACAGCTGCAAAACGACGGACTGGTGTTACAAGCATGATATACATAAATACAGAAAAATGTACCGATATCAGTTTACTCAAACCCCCCAGCAGAACATTACATACACACACACACACACACTCCAGCAGCACATTACACACACACCACAGCAGAACATTACACACACCCCAGCAGCACATTACACACACACCCCCAGCAGAACATTACACACACACACACCCCCAGCAGAACATTACACACACACCTCCCCAGCAGAACGTTACACACACACCTCCCCAGCAGAACATTACACACACACCTCCCCAGCAGAACATTACACCCCCCCCAGCAGAACATTACCCCTCCCAGCAAAACATTACTCCCCACAGCAGAACATTACACCCCCCGAGCAGAACATTACACCCCCCGAACAGAACATTACACCCACCGAGCAGAACATTACACCCCCCGAAATTACACCCCCGAGCAGAACAGTACACCCCCCGAGCAGAACATTACACACACACCCCCTCCCCTCCCTCATTTTATTCCAAGCTTTTAAAAATCTTCTCTCGGCCTCTCTGCCCAGTCCTCCTTCACACTACAGTGGAAGCACGCAGGCTGACTCTGTTGCAGAGCCGCACCCTAAACTTTGGGGTTTGTCCTCCAGGCTTTTCTGCTGCTGCGTGCCCTGGCTATGCGTGTCACGTGAGGGGGCGGTGCCAAATTATGCAGTGTGCCTGCTCATGTTTAGAATGTGGGATTGAGGCAGGCACACTGCATCGGTTTGACAGTGCGCGGCCGGGCCCCTGGTTGATGTCTGAAGATCATTCCTAGCTCCGCTTCCGGTATTTTAAAAACAGAATTTTTCCGCCCCTCACACTGACAGCAAGCCAGGACAGTATGGCGGCCGCCTGTGCCTCCTTACACTAGCGCCGGCCCTGCTTGTGCGGTGTACAATTCAGAGATGCAGGGCTCCAAAGTACCCCTGTCTTTCCTCACTGCAGTGCCACAGTCTAGGTTGTCGATGAAACAATGTATTGCATCATCAGCTCCACACTTGCTGGCAGTGTGGGAAATGAGAAGGTGAGTTAGTGCAGCATCACTGTTCACTTTATGATTGTAAACTGAATAATAGTGCTGCATTAGAAGAAAAGAGCAAAATAATATTTTATTTGATATTTTATTTTAACATAAATCTAACCTGATTATATTTGATATCACTGGAAAGGCCATAATCTGGCCTTTCCAATGATACCAAATATGTCCCTCTATTCCTTGGGGCTCCAGAGATATGGTGGTCTAAATGATTGTAAATTGTAAAAAATATATATATTTATTTTTTTTACAGAGCAAGGCACCACCTTGTGACAGGCGCCTGTAGGCACATGCTTACTCTGCCTAGTTATAAACCCAGTCCTGCTTATGTAGCATATCATTATGTTGCCAGTTAGCACAAATAAACTCTTACATTCACAATAACGTTTCTATCCAGAGAGCTACATTAACCTTCTTAATTCAGAGGAATCGGGTTGATTTCTAAAATTTGTGTGTGAAAAGAAGGAACCTTATGTTTCAGCTTGGGCTTAGGCCTCAATAACTCTCGAGCCACCACTCACTATAACCATTGTGAATATTTTGGTTATGTCGTTAGAATGTTCCCATACTTTGCCATCTTTGCTATTGTATAAACTAATAGTCTGTTTGTGTTCCTAATAAGGACCAACGCTAACTTATACAGACACGATTTACTGGATTACTTACTTCTTTCCTAAAACTCATTAAACACAACCATTTTAGAATGTTTTATTTAATTTGTCCAGTTCAAATTAGAAACCACAATCATTAGCATTTCCTGATGAATAGTTTCAAAAATATGAAAATTGTAAGCAGCTTTAACATGGATGAATGATTTTTGTATATTAAACAGATATCCCAATTTCTAACATCTGTTATTTTATTCTTTCCTTGTATTTATTTATTTTAATTCTACAGATATTAATGAATGCCAGGAAGACACGTCAAGGTGCCCAAATGGTGACTGCTTTAACCTTGAGGGTTCCTTTAAGTGCCTGTGTCGAAAGGGTTATAAGGCAACCTCTGATGGAAAACAGTGTATAGGTAATTCTGCATTCCAGTACTTTTCCATTTGTTTTAAATTTATAATATTTACAAACACTTATATTTTCTTCCACCGTCTTATGATAGTACAAGATAAAGGCTTTAGTACAGCTGGATTTATTAATGTTACAATACCACAATGTTATTAATGTTACAATACCACAAAAAATGAAATTACTTATTTTGGTTTTTATGTTGCTGATATCTTACATGTGCTTTGTTTTTTTCATGTTTGTTTAGTTAAGAAAATATTTTACTCTATATATGTGTCACTGTGTTTATTTTGTGTTTTTTTTTTTGGTGTTGTAATCTGCCAAAGTTCACACTAACATGGGTACGCTAACGAGGAAAATCTGCATTTTCCTGTAGCATCTCCATGGTATTCCAGGGCAGGTGCTAGTTGAGCACCTCGTCCCGGAATGCAGTGCTAACTATAGTGATATTCGAGGTAGCGCTTCGTCGCTGCCGCGAGTATCACGTCCTGGAGTCCATAGGACACCATGGAGGGTTGCGCTTCCGGGCCACAAACCTTTGCGATCTCGCAAGATTGCAAGCACAGTGCAGTGAACGCAGAGTGAGACTGGGAACTATTTGTTCCCAGTCTAACTCGGCTCGCGACCAGAAGAAGTGGCGGATCAGTCCACTCTTCTCACCGGGGCATGAGAGCTGAGTATGGGATTTACTGGGGGGGGGGGATAAGGGGTTCTAAATAAGTTTGCATTTTGCAGAATCATTTAGCACAGCTTTTAGGACTCAATAAAATTTTGCCTTGCAAGTCCCGGTGGTAATTTGCGCCTGCACATTGTAAAATGTCATATATCGAAATGCTAATATTAGATTGCACTTCCCATGTTAGGTATAGGAAACCTTTAAATACAGTAACCTTGCGCAAGCTGCAAAGCGCAAAAGGATTGGAATATCAATGCCATGCATTAAACATACTGATCCTAGCGGTAGTGCTTACAGATCGAGATGCAACATTTGCACCAACTATGGAATAGCTGCTCAGTATCTTTTGATACAGCGCTTGCTCCTCTCTGGGTGGCAATGTCCATAGAACAGAGTGAATTTGTCAGATTTCCACTAAACCGACTAGTATTGGATTGTGTGGGTTGTGTTCAAAGGAAATCACCAGGGTTAGAAGTCTTTTAAGCTCCCTGTTTTATCTCATTCCGTTGCCATCTCTTATCTTGAGTAGCCTAGACAGCACAATAGACCCAATTAGAGCCTCATCTAAACATCCCCTCTACCACCCATTGCCTCTTCACTGCTGTTTAATCCTGTACCACAGCTGTAAAATGAAATGTTTGCACAGATTTTGGTAAATGTTTCATCATGGGAAGCGCCAGGGCTTTTTTTCAGGGGGTACTCAGGGGTACTCAGTACTGGCACCTCACCACTCAGTACTGGCACCTCACCCCCAGCCAGAACTAACAGGAGAGAGCATGATGCTCCTCCCTCCTTCTGCAGTGGCAGGCAGAGAATTGGAATCGCTCGGCAGCTCATGTTGCTCCTGAACGCTTCCGATTGTCAGGAGTGTATGTAGGGACTGATTACCCACTCCCCAGTAAGTGACAAGGGAGGGCTGCTCCCCCTCTCTCTGCAGCCGCTGAAACTTTGAACAGCATGGGGAGGGGGGTGCAGCATGTTTTCACACATCTACCAGAGCTGCGGATTGTCAGGCAAGCGGTGTAATCAGAGGAGCTGGCACTGTAAGGCGGTAGTGAGTGTCATTGCTGTGGAGCTCATACACACTGCGCATTACTGTGAATCTCATTGCTGTGGAGCTCATACACACTGCGCATTACTGTGAGTTTCATTGATGTGGAGCTCATACACACTGCGCATTACGTGAGTTTCATTGATGTGGAGTTCATACATACTCAGCAAAACTGTGAGTTTCATTGCTGTGGTGCTCACAAATGCTAAGGGATTATCCACTCAGTGCCAGCGTTGCAAAACCCCCCCAAAAAAACCCAACTAACTGCCCTGCAATACAGATTTTTCTTGCAACAGAGGCACTTAGTGGATAACCCCCATAGGGTTTCAACAATAGTTGTAGTTCATTTAAAGGAACACCGTATAAAAAATATGGTTCCCTTTTATAGCGTCTTCCTTTAAGTGAACTACAACTATTGTTTATGAGGACATGAAAATAGTCATAATAATCAGTTTTTCCCCGGGTGTGAGAGTACCCCCACCTATTTTTCCAGCAAAAAAGCACTGGGAAGCGCTATTGTGAAAATCACTGAGGATGGAGTTGCATTCCAGGTCAAGGTGCCGAGCTAGCGCCTGCCTTGGAATCTAACGCTAAAATGGAGATGCTACGGGGACAGCTGCAGGCACGTGTGTTCATGTTGTAAGATAAGTGGATGATTAGTTGATAATCACTACGGGCAATATTCCAAAGTTGATGCTAACTAAACCAGAACTGTTGTAAACGTATCACAAACTTTGGAATGGGAGCCTACATAGGGCCCTATTTCGTGGTTTGCGTTAACATGGGGATGCAAACATGGAAAATCTGCGCCTGCAGACTTTGCCATAGCGTCCCCATGTTAACATGGTATTCTGGGGCAAGCGCTAGCTGAGCACCTCGCCCCGGAGTATAGTGCTAACCACAGTGATACTTGTGGTAGCGCTTCCGCACCGCCGATAGTATCACCTCCTGGAGTCCATAGAATTCCACAGAGGGCTGCGCTTCCCTGCTGCGAGCCCTTAGCGATCTCGCTCTCGCAAGTGATCGCAGAAGGAGACTTCGCACACGTTTCGCACAAGTTGCAAAGTGCAATACATGTTCACCCAAGTGTAGCGTCCGGATTGGTATATCGATGGCAGACGTTAAACTTACTTCTCCTAGCGATAACATATCGAGACTTTACATTAGCACCTGCAATGTAATAGTGCCCATAGTGTGTTTTTATTATAGCTATGTCTCTGCTTACAGATATAGATGAATGCCAGCTTGGTAATTTATGTTTGAATGGACATTGCCAAAATATCGAAGGATCTTTCAAGTGCTCCTGCAATAAAGGATACCAGCTTTCAGCTTCTAAGGAGCAGTGTGATGGTATGTGCCCCTAGTTACAAAAAAGAATATGTATTATGAGCATTTGGAATTAGGATTTGTGGAAGATGTTTCTAAATTATTTTTATTACTTTGCTTATAGCAGGTCAAAATGAAACAAACATGTTATAAAATATTACTGATCAACTCCATTAAAATTTATTTCTTTAGATATCGATGAATGCCAAAATAGGAACCTATGCAGTCAAGGTCAATGCAGGAATACACTGGGACATTTTACATGCATATGTGACCAGGGTTATAAACCATCATCTACTGGAGACCAATGTGAAGGTAAACATAGATATGAAAAACTGAGACACTATTCTGCTTCTACTTATCATTTCTCTGTTAAATATTTTTTTTAAAAACTAACGACAGTATTCCAAAGTTGATGCTAACTTAACCATAGCTGTTGTAAACTTTACAACTCCATCGACTATTTGGCTCTATTCCAACCTTGGTGTAAAATTAACCAGAGCTGTTGTAAACTTACCAGAGCCATTATTGTCTATGGCCCCTGTTACATTCCTAACGGTAAAACGGGGACGCTAAGCTGGAAAATCTGTGGGAAGGCCCTGCATCTTCTGATGGCAGCACGGAGGGAGCTCAGTTAAGGAAAGCCCTGCTCCTCCACCCCACCAGACAAGATATTTCCACAATGTTTGCTCACCTAAGGAAAAGTTCGATACTCGCATTGTCCCACAGCTAGACGGCAGGGTTCAGGAGCTGGAGAATGACAGGGATGCCACATTCACTCAAATTGACCACCTTAAATCGCAATTAGAGGCACAGGCTCGGCACAATACTAATCTCTACCGGCATCTTGATGATTTGGATAATAGAGGCTGACGTAATAATATTAGTGTTCGCTGACTTCCAGAATCTGAGGGCCCAAAAAATCTTTCACTCATGCTTCAATCATTGTTTAATCAATTAGTGCACTGCCCGCTTGATACCCAAATTATGTTCGACAGAGGCCACCGTGCCTTGCGCCCACGTGGAGCCCCAACATTGTCCCCCAGGATGTTATTTGCCGGGTACATAATTTCCCCCTGAAAGAGGAGATAATGAATGCTGCACGTAGATCATCCTCCCTGTCCCTAGATCTACCAAGGAGGAGAAACAGTGTTCTTACAGACACATTTTTGAGCTGACACTGCCCCACCAGTATTAACATTTGGAGTAGTATCTATAAGTTAATATAGTAACTCTTCTAAATCTAAATCCGGGGGAGGTAGCGATTATCATAGCGTCACACATTCCATTTCAATACACTGGACATTACAATGACTCGAATGGATGATATTTGCTTGTAAAGGGTGTGCAGGGGTCTACACACCGCTTACTCTGGCTAACTTATACTTTCCCAATTCCCACCAGTGGACGACCTTTAGGAGAATACTTGCTAAACTGGAACAGTTTGCTGAGGGCATGCTGATCTGCGGTGGCTATTTTAATGTTTCTCTAGATTCCCCTGATGAGTTCGTGCCAGGCAGTGCACACAAAAAGCTGATTAGGCCTGGGTTATTTAACAAGGAATGCATTCCAATCAAGTATTTGGCCATGTGAATAGTTTCTGGGCAATCAGAGAAGGGTTTCTCTGGTTGGCCAAATGTGTACATCTGACCCCCTACGTCAATCAATCAAGAGGTGAAATGGACATTGAAGTCTGGAACGCCATAGCACCATCCGAGTCCTTAATGAATGAGGAGGGACACCTTGCGTCGATATTGGGCACATTGTGCCTTGTCACATGCTTAGACAATGGAGCTGCTGGTTTGGCTGCGGTCGCCGGTATCGAATCCAGGCTCAGTATTGGCCAATCCCGAGTATCACATGACTCGGATCAGATCGGCAGGTCAAAAACCTTGATTGAGACTTCCATTATATATATATATATATATATCTCTATATCAGTCATATTAATATATACTTAAACTATATTATTTAGGTAATCTATGTAAAACTCAATAACTAAATGTTTCAGATGTTCACTTTGGATTAATCTTGACATCTAAGTCTGGAGTATGCATTGCATTAATTGTAGAGACTCAATACACTAACCTACACTACAAGAACAATTTTGAAAAGCATGAATAGAGATTAATTTATTTCTTCTGGAGTTGTACAACTCAGAAAGCAATTTAACTGTGTTTGGTGGAATATCCATCTGTTTATGTCAGTTGTATAGCACCACATCAAGCTTTAACGCTGTGCCAGGGACAGCCACTCAGTCACAGCTTGAATGTCTATGAATGGTATCCTAGACTAAGGACTGAAAACTGAAACAAGTGTTTTGCGCAACTGAACCATGAAATCCTCTCATTCCTTCCCATCAGTGTAGAGATTTTCAAACCAGGTTCAAAAGAATCCCCAACTGTGTAGTTATTTACGTTATCCTGACATGACATAAATGCACATCGATCAAGAACACATGCAAGAACTGGTTGACTGTGAATTTACTTTAAATGTTTTGCAGTCAAATGTCATATAACATGCTCAGCATATTTTAACCAGTCATATTAAAAACATTTCCAGTCTGTGGGAGTTTTTTTCATGGCAATGTTTTTGATTTTTTTAAAACATATTTTATTGAGTGAAGAAAATGGCAATAAAGACACAATAGTAGAACACAAATCTGTGACTCACATTTTTTAAAATGTTTTTGAGGACACAGCGGGGAGCAGAGAATAGGAAAGGAATGAAGAAGAAAAAAAAAGTCAGAGGCAGAGAAGGAAGGGTTCCCCCTGGCGGGGTATGAAACACGAATACAATACAGTTCCCTGTACAGAGTCGAACATTGCCTCCACTAAGGCTGCCGAGGTGCCCCGAATGCCAAAAAAACAGTGATGGCGAACCTTTTTTGAGCCTGAGGCCCCAAACTGGATCACTAAACAAACATATGTGTCTCAAAGTCCCAACCCTGCAATTAAACCTGAATACTGATGATTTCTTTTAGAAAAACACTTCGTACGACTGTCTGAAATAATAATGTGCTTAAGGCTTAGAAGAAAAATCCAATACAAGAGGTTTTAATTATGCAGACAGTTTTATACACCTGTACCTCTGTAGTGTGTTCCCTGGTAGAGTGCTACTGTGTGACATTTACCTTAGTAGCACACTGCAATTAAACCTCTCACTCATTAGCACATTACAGAGGTACATTTACCTTTGTAGTGTGCCAATGCATGACGTTTTCCCTGGCAGTGCACTACTAAGTGACATGTACCTTAATAGCACAGTACAAGGGAAACAAGACACCTTGCCGATCCCTGGAAAACCATTTGATGTTACGGGGGCGTGCTATGACATCTGCGGGTGGGCCTAAATGCTGCGGGCCAGCATTGCATGCCCCGCAGCTTGCTCATAGATGGGATCAGCCCGCCTAAATTGCGTGAGCGCCGACTGCGTCATTGCAGGACAGTGGACGTGCGGAAGCCAATGACGCGACCAGTGCGCACCCAAGGTAGGCAGGCCGAAGGCTGGCCTCAGCACTAGCGGGACAAGTTATGTCGTCCCACCGCATCGAGGTACTACCTTGCCGCCGGGAGCTCCTGGCGGCAAGGGGTTTGCAGTAACAGTATGCCAGCAGCAAAGAGGGCCCCACGGGCCAGATGTGGAACGTGTGCCATAGGTTCGCTATCGCTGGCGTAGAGCATACTGTGGCAGCATTGTGTGGGAGAAGGGCAAAAAGGCGGAGCGCACAGAAGGGTGTAGGTGTTAGCCCGGGTGGGAAGTCTCAGTTGTGCAATAAGGGGGTCATGATCATGTTTTTAAAGTAATATTTATGTTTGGTATTTATCCACCTTCATGTCTTAGGCTTAAGAATTTTTATAGATAACTACTACAGGTTAGCTCAGAACTCTTGAAAGATTCAGAAATTTTGAAACATGGAATTCTCTGATCATTCTGTTCAGGTTATTTATTAAGCAGAAGATTTTAGACCAAAATAGTCAAGATCTTTTCAAATTCTCAGCTATTTTAATCTTAAAACTGTACTGCCCAACTTGAAAAGTTAATAGCAAAACTGAAGAATTATTCTCCAGGAATGGAGCAACAAAGAAATAATAATAATAATAAAATAAAAAATGTGTAGTTTCTGATTATGATTGATTTAAAAAGAGTAAACACACTTGATTGATAAATGGCTTCAGCCAAACACTAACCATGAGTGAAAGAAATGTTTTCGTGTTCTCATTCATATTCTCTGAATAATGGACAAGAAATCATAAATTCTGCCAGGGTATGTAAACTTATGAGCAGTTGAGCACAACTGTACATATCAAATTTCACTTGCAAGTTTGTATGACCTTTCAATTCTCTTCAGCCATGTGAACTCTGACTTGTACAAAAACTTTGAATCTAGATCTTATCTCCAATCATTCCAAGGGCAAAATAGCATATTTCTGCATAGGTAGAGGGTGTCATGGTGCGTGTGGTAAGTGGACCTCCAGGACAGAAGATACTTGCACACATTTATTGAATAACAGAGCTCAGAATGATAAAACGGGAAAATACTTGACCTGTCGAATTATATAATGGTACAAAAACCAGGGACATGGTAAACACAAGGTTATGCCGACAGGACGGTCAGATATAATCCAGAGATTGGGGCTTGTCAGATAAGGTTCATAAACGGTTAGACAAAAGCAAGGTCAAAATCCAGATATTCAGAGAGGTTTCTGAGTACATTAAGCATGAAAGATACAAGACCAGATACTGAGATCTGGCAGAGGCTGGCTTTTACAGCCTGTTACCTGGCTTCAGGTGTGGCTGACTACTTGAAGCTGCAGGTGGAAAGCCGAGTCAAACAATATAGGGAGATCAGGCCACTGAACTAGCCATGTAGGTACAGGTCACCAGTGGTATGTAGGCTAGAGAACCTGACTGGGAAATGTTGGTTTAGAAGTTAAAATCCAGTCAGGTCTCTTAAAGTGGCTGCCACTCTTGGCTGTTTGGAGTGCCCATGGTGGACCGTGAGAAATGGTTGGCAGAATTATGTTATAGTTAGTAAGATTTTCATTATATTTGATAGCGTGCTTTGGATTCCACAAACTATTTGTATTACAAAGGTGCAATCTGTATATAATCTAATGGACAAGGATACAAAAATATTTTTGAACACTACGTGAATTGACAAGGTAGATGCAAGAGGAAAATAGGATCCTGTTCCCAAGGGAACCTTCGTTGTACATGGGGAATGGGACTGCTGAGAAAAGAAGGAATGGAAGTGCTTAGTTTTAGTAGCAGTGACACGTGGCATACCTAAAAATGTTTTTTATTAAGTATGTACACACACATTATACTTTATTGTGATTCTATGTTTTGCTATTACTAGATTGTTCCATTCAATATTTTTTCCAAAGCAGTATTTAATATTCCGCTTGGAAAATCCATTCATGTAAATAGCCAGTGTCTTTACACTGTGTCAATATGAAATTTTGTATTTTTCCTTGCCAGAAATGTTATTGTGCCTGCATAGTAATGTCAATGAGGGTCCTTTCATATGTTTGATACTTGTGCCGCTTGCTGTATCCAATTATAACCATAGAACCCGTAGACAATTACCAGGAAATAATCCAGCGCACTAGTATGTAATTTGCTAAAATTATATTATCCTCCTTATTTCGGTTGTTGTCTGAGAAGCAATGGGTGCAATTATTATCCGACAAACTGGAATGCAATTTGATTTAGATTTAGTCATGAAGTAATTGTTTCCCATGCCAAAACTTTGACTGCAGACATAGATGAATGCCAGGAGTATGGTGAAGCTTGCCAAGGAGGAGGAGTCTGCCACAATACAGAGGGGTCTTTTGAATGTTCCTGTCCAGATGGTTTCAAGCTTGTTGATGGAAGAAGATGTCAAGGTATATAAGCATTATACAGACTTTGTTTACAAAGAAAAATACAATCTTGAATTTTGGAAATTGCTACTGCAGTAATACATACAATAAAGGAAAAATACAGGAGACCTTGTTAATCTAGAACATACGTTTTTGTGGAGCCTGGTGTTTTCATTTATGATATCCTACGTTTCCCCCCAATTTCTTTGCTCATGATCTCAGTATGGGTAGAATGTTATTAATATTATCATCATTTATATAGCGCCAACAGTTTCCGCAGGGCTTTACAATAATCAAAGGGAACAAGACACAAATAAACATAGGATGGAGACCAGAGGTGTTGGAGGTCCTGCTCATAGGAGCTTACAATCTAGAGCAGTGTTTTCCAAACATGTCATCAGGACCTGCTGACATGCCAGGCTTGCCAGATATCTGAAGCACAGCACAGGTGATATAATTTGCTGCTCGGTGATTGCAGGATTCAGTCTGCATTTCTCCAAGGTGATCTGTAAAATCTGGCCTTGTTGAAGGTCCTGAGGACAGGTTTGGGAAACCCTGATCTAGAGAATGAATTTTATCAGTTGGCTGAAACTCACTCGAGAGGTCACCCAATCCCATGCCTCCCACATCTTCTGCAAACAGTGTCACTGGTTAGTCGGCAACACCTGGTTCTGTGCATTGCTTTCTGTAACCCTGGAAGACTGTCTAGCTTGAACTGATTGACAGCGTCCAGTCCTCCACTTTGATAGGCTATGACAGACTGTAGGGACACCCGAGGGAGTGGGACGCTAAACTCACCATGCTCATGTAAATTAAATCTAGTGACCGTAGCGACTAGAGTGTCTCTTTAAATACTGTGACATCAGTTATCATTGTTAAATAAGTTTGACTGGCTGTTTATACAGACACCTTACAGAATGGCTTAACATTGTGTGATGAAAAATTTCCTTACGTCCAAAAACTGTGGCAGGGTGTCTAATTCTTTGGCATTCTCAATTTAAGGAACGGATAGATAGTGTATGATTAGGAAAACAGGCACGAGTTTGTTTCCACAGAGAATCCTTGAGGAAAAGTAACAAGTGGGATTTTATATGAAGATACTTGGTTTTGTTTCAAAAGAAAGTACTACTAAATATTCCTTTTTGGATGTGGTCATATAGCATGCAGGAATCGCAGATGATTTATTAAGCTTTGAATCTTATAGCATGTTCTAAAGACATTTTAAAAAAAGACAACAGGAAAAGGCAATGGAAATCTAGGTTGCTTTCGACTACGAGACTTTCTAACAATAATATCAGGTCTATTCAAAGAAAAGTGAAAACCAGGAGAAAAGAACAAACTAGACCAAATAGCCGATTTGGAAAGTGAGATAAATGGGCGAATTTTTCTGGTTTGGCTATTTTGACCTAGAATTTTCACTTCTCGAGTCATTCTCCTGAGTTTCACCTTTCTTTGAATAGACCTGTTCATGTTCATTTCATGGTAGACCATAGTCTCATTTCAAAAGCACGTTTTTGTAACATTGCTTATACTATTTTAATTTTTATAGTGTATAAATCCAAATAGAAAAGCAGATACTATTTCTCTAGCCCTGCGCAAGCTAATCAAGAAAAAAATGTCCTCAACATTCATCCTTTTACAGCTCCTCGGCTCCTGCTGACTATCTGACCAAATGTCTAGGATTTGGTGACATTTTCCTGCAATCCAAACAAAAATCCAAGTTTTTGAAGAAAACATTAAATAGTACGGGCTATATTCCAAAGTTGTCAATAAGCTAACTACAGGAAACAATACCCATAACAGCTCCTGTAGTTAGCTTATCGACAGGAAACACCATTCCATTTGAACCACAAGCTGAGCTTGCGTGTCGACTCTAGTGATTCCCTGTGTGAGGTTACTGTAAATTAACGTCTCCTATACTTATTATGGGAGTGAGACGTTCATTTTCACGTCTGCGTGGAAGCGCAGGCCATTATAAAGTAGCCTGCAGTTCCACCCAGGACATGTTATTTCACTGTCCTCAAAGCTGGTGTTAATTGATTTGCAAATGCAAAATCATGTAAAACACTCACCTATCGCCCTTTAAATCCCATAATCACCTCTCATCCCACAGTGAGGAGGGCGGCATGATCCACGACTTCCTCTCGCCAGGAGCAGAATGAGATTGGGAACAAATAGTTTATAGTCTCCCTCTGCAATTCATCTGCGGCGCCGTATGATCTTGGGAGAATACGTTTGTGCAGAGCTCGTGGCCAGGACGCACAAGGCTCCATGAAGTCTTATGGACCTCAGGAGCCGATACTCATGGCTGAGCCGCTGCTGATATCGGACAGCTTTGCACTTTGTTCCGGGGCTAGGCACTAATTAAAAACCTACTCCAGAATAAATCGGAAAAATGGAGGCTGTAAGGAAAATCTGCAGGTGCAGACTTTCCTGTTTACTGTCTGCTTTTTACTGACAACTAAGGTATAGGGCCCTAAATGTTATAGATTCCCAAATGCTTGTTATAGGATTTCCACATCCACTAAAAAAAGAAACAAGACTATCCATGGCTTCAATCATATAAAATGGAAATATTTTGATACAGTTTTGAATGTAATATACACAGGGCTTTTTTCAGGGGGTACTCGGGAGTACTCAGTACTGGCACCTCACCACTCAGTACTGGCAACTCACCACCAGCCAGAGCTAACAGGAGAGAGCATGATGCTCCTCCCTCCTCCTGCAGTGGCAGACAGAGAACCGGAAGTGCTCGGCAGCTCATGTTGCTCCTGAATGCTTCCGATTGTCAGGAGTGTATGTAGGGACTGATAACCCCCTCCCCCGGTAAGTGACAAGTGTGGAATGCTCCCCCTCTCTCTGCAGCCGCCAAAACTTTAAACAGCATGGGGAGAGGGGGGTGCAGCATGTTTACATGCATGTGGAGCTCATACACACTGCGCATTACTGTGAGTGTCATTGCTGTGGAGCTCATACACACTGCGCATTACTGTGAGTGTCATTGCTGTGGAGCTCATACACACTGCGCATTACTGTGAGTTTTATTGCTGTGGAGTTCATACATACTCAGCAAAACTGTGAGTTTCATTGCTGTGGTGCTCACAAATGCTAGGGGATTATCAACTCCATTGTGCCATTGTTGCAAAAAAACAAAAAAACAGCTAACAGCCCTGCAATGCAGTTTTTTCTTGCAACAGAGGCACTTAGTGGATAATCCCCATAGGGTTACAACAATAGTTGTAGTTCATAAAAAGGAACACAGTATTAAAAAATATGATTCCCTTTTATATTGTCTTTTTTTAAGTGAGCTACAACTATTGTTTATTAGGACATGAAAATAGTCATAATAATCAGTTTTTCCCTGGGCGTGAGAGTACCCCCACCTATTTTTCCAGAAAAAAAGCACTGAATATACATATTGAATCACAGCAATATTCCATGCAACCGTGCTGTTTATCTGACTCCCTCCATCTCAATCATCTATTCATCCCTTGAGTGGTGTCTATGTCTCAAGGAGACAACTGTGAGAAACTAGGTAGATGGTGAGAATGCAGGAGAGACTGTCCCCAAGCAGTAATCACCTATTGTTCCTGTTGTTTATTACCCCATTTCTGGTCATTGCTACAGCGTATGACCTCATAGCCATGTGCACTTTGTAATCCAGCCTTCTGTGATGAAAACCTAGAAAAGCTGATTACGCTATTAACAAAATTACAGTTGGCTGTTGCCTGACATATTGAATGTATTGAGTTAGCCACAGAGCAATAATGTTATTTTCTGAAGGTATTGCAGGGATACAAACATAACTATTGCAAAAACAAATCCAGACATCTATGTTGTCAGATAGGATGTAGAATAGGCAAATGTAAAACTGATTTTTTTTTTATATACAATAATGTATGAATTTCCTTTCAGATATCAATGAGTGCGAGCAAATAGAACGTTGTGCCCCCAATGGAGAATGTCAGAATACACCTGGTTCTTTTCATTGCATCTGTGAGCAAGGCTTTGCCGCTTCATCCAATGGGAGTACATGTGAAGGTAATTTAGAGTTGATTTTATTTCTTTATTTACTTTTCTTTCTTGAAAAAGCAATCACAGATTGAGCAAGAAAGGTAGAAATAAAGTTCCCTTATGTACTAGCTGAGGAGATTTGACATGTAACATGTGCAATATTGCTACAAAATACTGTAATACAATATAATCCTGTTCCGATGTTGCCAGTAACACAGAGCAGATAAAGAGAAAAATTGGGATGAGCTGATATCCCTTAGTGGGTCCCTGTTTCTGACTCTTTTCTAACCGAGTCACTGTTTTAGTGGTACAAGTTGGGATATTTAGCAGCTGCTCACAGATTTCAGCAGGAGCACTTGTATTGGCTCCTGGACTCAATAGGACCCCAAATGAGCTAAACTCGACCCTGTGAGGTCATGCTGAAGCTGTGTAGGAACACTGAGATCTATTTGCTCCCAGTGTTGTGCCGCTTGCGGCCAGAGGAGGTGGCAGATTGTGCTGCTGTCTGCACTCTGGGATTAGGATTATGTATAGTTTATTTTAGTACATCATTTAGGGTCCATTATTTCTTGGTTGGTGTTACCTTTAATCTTGTCCAAAGTTGGTAACATCTCTCAAGAACTTTGAGAGGAAAAGTTCCAGTTCTTAGTGTAGTAATCAAAGTATGATTGGCCCCTATGAGAGAAGTGGGATACCTTCTGTCGTAAAAAATGTAAACAATAGGCTGGAGTATCTGATAAATTAGAAATTGTTTCTTCTTGGCTAATTTGGCATATGCTCTTTTTCCCTTCTCAATAGGAAAATACAGGAATTAAATCATAAATGTGCTGTAAAGCTAACTATAAAGTAAAGTAAAATATTTCCCCAATGCATTAGCTTTTATATCAAAGTTAGAACAGTTATAAACTCCAACATATTCCATTGGAATTCCCTGGAAGGTGATATTGTTTTGAATAATATTTCTTTAGCAATACCATTAGTCGCAAACTAATTTCACATCTTTGTGTCAAAGTAAGTAACTGAGCAGACAAGTTAGACATACTGATGGATCACCGTAATGTTCCTAATGGTCATAGTGCGTGATATTGCCCAGCAGAAATAAAGCGTGTCTTAAATAACTCACCAACAAAAATGATTTTCACGTTTTTTTCATTAGAACATTGCTGGAATTGAATTCTTTTTACGCAGCTTCTACAGGAGGATTCAGCTTAGTTGACAATAGAGCCACTCTTGAATATTTATCTACTTCGGATGCTTTTCCAAGACATGCTGTGAAGTGGTTTTAGTGTTGGATGCACTAGAGATTTGCTGGCAGAGACATACTTAGACTTTATATTGATCCTCATACCATCTGGAATACGCATTTCTACTTTTAAGAGGTCTTTACTCAAGATCTGCTATCTGGATTGAAAGATTGCTAATGGTCAGACAGGATAAGTCTTCAAATCCATATTTGTATTGCTGTATTTATAACTAACATTTTAGAGAGAATATTGCTGGATTCCCCATAAAATATTTTAATATAGCTCACAATTTACAGTCAATAAAATAAATACACAAATGGACAGACATTGCAAAAGTATAAGCAAACTGTTGACAGCAAAAGCGTTATGCAAGACCGGTGAAACACTTCAATGCACGCAGCAACAAAAAAATGTGACAAAGTGCTCATGCATGCAGTTAAGTTTGCACACCAGAGACCCCTTTAACCCCAAATACACATGTCAAGTAATTCATTTAGTGAATTCTATAAAAAATAAAAAGGAGACACTGGTGTAATTAATACAAAAATGATAACGGCCTAATACATTATGTTTGCAATGTTTTCTAGATATCGAATGTTGAATGCCTCTGCCTTGATGTGTATTTCGCACTTCCAAGGATTTATTTGATCAACATTGGTTCGCACGCTTCTGCAAAATACCACCAACATGCAAACCTCAGTAATACATTTAATATGATACAGATTGTATGCTGTGCTTCACGTAGTTAATAAAATATTCCTATTGCGAGTGAAGCAAAAAGAATCTTTCATTGGTTTAAAAAGAAAAAAAAAAATCAATAAACTAGAAGATTTTATGTCGTCAGAAATAAGCCCCTATTGTTAAGTGATCTCAAAGTACACAGAATGTGTTTTCTTTAATTTGTCTGTGTACTGGGTCTATGGTTCAACCTGTATCATTTTTTGATATTGGAATCTCCAATCCAGCTCTTAAGTCTAGTGTTGATAGGTCGCATCAGTCTATCACCATCCAATTTCATACCTAAGTGTTGTGTAAACACCGCTGTACTTTTTGGGGATGTTGTTCTGATGTGCATAAATGATAGTCCTGTTCTTTAAAATTCTATTCATTTGTGCTGGTGTTTTTTGTATTCTTTGTCTTGTTAATATTGCTTGGCTTGTCTATTCAAGATTGCCATTTTATGGTCCATTATTGTGATCTTTTCTAACAACAATATTCTAGTGTTCTGGACCTTACCTATACTCTGACTGCAATAAGCTGTTGTATTTGTTGCATGCAGGGGCCTAGTCCTAAAAAATTAAGTGTGGAAACTCTCCAAGATTTCTGCTTCCCAATTAACTGTAGACATGTTGCAAGTAACCAACAACTCCACGCTCATATTAGATATCAATGTTTAAATACCATGAGGAGCGTCATAGGCGTGTGCAGGGGTGTGCCCAGGCACACCCTAATTTTGGGTGAAGAGGTATTCTTTCACCTCTTACATTGACACTTTAGATGTCCCTTATCTGGTTCATTATGTATAACATAAAAACTGACTGTATCTCTGATTACAGACTTGTTATTTACAAAGAAAAATGTGCATTTGCTGTAAAAAAATGTTCTAGACATAAGTTTACAATTAAACAAAAAACACAGGAGGGGAGATAGCACTTCCTAACTCTCAGAATGGAATATTATACAGAGACATAGTAGAGTTAAACAGTGTTCCCTTAACACCACAGGCATGTTTAAAAAACTATGAGAGCAAATAACACTTATCCTCTATTCTATACGAGGATATTCATATGCAGAACTTTCTTGTGGTGCATCCAATTTATCTATAACATCTAAAATGCAGCACATAGCATAATACTGTACAGTCTTATAGGGCAGTAGCATTGGGTAGAATACCCTCACACTTTTAGGAGCTCGTATTGATGGACCCCGGGGCTATTTATGGCCAGCTTCCCTGCCACAGCACTCCCGATAAGTGGATCAGTATCTCAAAAATACAATTGCAGACAACTTCAAGGTGCAGAACCACATGAATTCCAGAGATATACCATAAAATGTAACAAATGCACACTTACCATCTTGTGAGCCCTAAGTTGTATTCCCAGGTACAACTTGTCAGAAAACCTTAGGGATATTCTAGGTCAGATGTCTCACACAGTAGATAGATAAAATTGCGGAATTTAATATCAAATATAATTTAACATACAAAACAAAAAAGTTCAGCCAAACGCGTTTCGCACCACTCTGGAGCTTCCTCAGTGGCAATAAATGACATAAACATAACTTGTTTCTTCATTTGCAATACGTTTACAACTAATAAATGTTTCATGGGTGTAAACCTAATGTAACGGGCTGCACACGCTAGTGATGAGCGGGGCTTAAGGAATCATTATGATAAGTGTATTAATAAATTTATTTTGACTTAATAAGGAAACCTATGGTTGAAGCCTACTAAATGCTTTTCAGAGTGTGGGCCAAAAGGAAACTGTGTTCCCTCTGAAAAATTTGTAGTGGAACTTTGTTTCAAAGTGTTCCTGCTCAGGTGACCGCTGGTTGCTCACCCCCTATATTTATTTATTTATTTATATAGTATTTTACCATGAAGGATTTGCTCTAAATAAAAAAAGCATAGATCTAGATATATTACGTGAACATCATAAAATCTAAAATCTATAAAAACATGCAATCAATGAATGCCGTTATTTATTTAATTCTAATTAATTTTTTACGTTACCTCATATTTCACCTTTATTTGGGCATCGCACAGAGTTCCATATTTTTCCATGTGTGTCTGTACTTACTTTTGTACTAATTTGTGAAGTTATCCAAAGTCAGTTTGTCTTCTTACATTTGTGTTCTGTGTGTTTGATGTTAAACCTGTCTTATTTACAGATGTTGATGAGTGTATTAACACCAATCAGTGTGGCAGTCAAGGTATTTGTGAAAATGCAGAGGGTTCATATCGCTGCCTCTGTTACCAGGGATATCAAGACTCATTGGATGGGCAAGGGTGTGTGGGTGAGTGATATCTATTTTAACATGCTCCAGGCTTAGAGAAATAATTTTCTGATTATACAGTATTTCTATAAACTGTTAAAAATGGTGCCAAAAAATTATACTTTATTGCCTATTATTCTAATGTCTTTCCAGATTGTGAGGAATGTAGATGGTTATTCACTAAGCTGTGGCGTTTGCTGTGGTTGAGAAATTCCCTATTGCAACCGTGACAAACTGACATTTCAAAAAGTCAAATGACAGCAGGAGAAGCTTCAAAGAAACTTCTCCTGATGCTGTTTGATATTCTCTTTGGTCAAACCCTGTAGTTTGTCGCAGTTGCGACCACATCAAATACTGGTGCTTAGTGAATAACTCCCTATACTGTTTAAAACTATTGTAAAGGACTACTATAGGATTATAAAGTTGTTAAAATGTAAAAGGGTGCCCCCTTTAAGGAGGACACAGTTGTGGCAAATATGTATTACAGGTTTGCACTTCAATTTATAATATCTCAAATAGATAGTATTATGCGAATTGTATTTTCTGGGACAAACCCTATGGTTATATCTGCAACATTTGTACATAAGATGTAATAAATAGCAACTTTCCTGCACCTAAACAAATTTAGTGAGTTGGCAGAAGCCAACGGCTCCAATACACAACACAGAGGCAGTTCATTTAAAGTAATCTGCAATGGCCAATCCGCAAGTTCAGCTTGTGGCAAGGTTGGAATAGCAACTCCAGCTGTTAGGATATCTGTATAAAGGCTCCAGACAATAACTTAACAGCAAGAGTACTATAGAGAATCTCTATTTGTTTACAGTGCATGTCACTTTAGACTTCAAAAAGGAGACCTGGAACACCATCTGATCGGGATCTCTACATAGAGGAGGACATTAGGAGAACATAGAATAGGGATGATGGAGATGAATGTTTTTCCTTAATATCTGACTCAATGACTAGTAGAGTTATTCAGAGAGAGCCGTACTGGGCCCGAAATTGCACTGAACGTTGAATTTCCATGTATGGTGTAATTTGGCTATACAAAACCTGACAATTTGTCATATATTGGAGAATTGCCAGTGAAATACGGGTGCCTGTTTGACGGCAGTGAAATCCCCATAGAGAAGCAATGGTTAATCTATTCAGAGAACACCGAACAGCAGAGAAATGTCAGTGAAATGCCCTGATGTTAAGTGGTTTCATTCGGCAGTATTAATCAGGCAAATCTCATAGGTTTCATTGTTAAAAATATTCCCGTTTTTATTCCATATCTATTAAACCGTTTATTTTAATTTGCAGCAAAAAGTCTCTTTATTTCAATTTTTTAGGCATTTTTCAGGATTTTTTTTAAATAGTGTTTTTCTTTTTTCTGTAACAGACCTTTTTAGCATTATTCATAGGATCTTATATGTTAATTCCAGACATTTTCATTCAGTAGTTTTTGCATACAGTGTTTGAAATTTTTTGAGTTTAAATCTTTTTTTTTTTCTCATCCCGTTCGTCGGCTTGTTGGCTTTGTCTGGCAGCTGGTCGGCACTGTGTTCGGTGGATCATCGGGTATGTTCGGGGAATTTTCGGCGGAATTTCGGATCGATCTGATTTTTCGGATCGTATTGGCGGGTCTTCGGCAATTTTTCAGATCCGTTCGGCCTCTTTTCCCTGCACTTCGGGGACCCTGCAGTGAATGCTGCATTCACCGCAGGGTCAGGGAATTGTCAGTGACATTTCAGTGCTCTCTGACTAACCCCTTAGTACAGTGATGTGCGATGAGGTCAGTGGCTGGTGAGACACTGACTAGTATCAGAGCCAGATATACACTGGTTACGTAGGTTCAGGTTCAGTGCTCCCCAGGAACTGGCTGCTGTCAGTGCTCCCCAGGAACTGGCTGCTGTCAGTGCTCCCCAGGAACTGGCTGCTGTCAGTGCTCCCCAGGAACTGGCTGCTGTCAGCGCTCCCCAGGATCTGGCTGCTGTCAGTGCACTCCAGGATCTGCTGCTGTCAGTGCTCCCCAGTATCTGGCTGCTGTCAGTGTACCCCAATAACTGGCTGCTGTCAGTGCTTACCAGGATCTTTTGCTGCTCTCAGGGCTCCACAGGATCTTTTGCTGCTCTCCAGGATGTGCCTCCAGGCACACAACCCCGCGGCACGCCCCCATGACTGATGAGGACAGTCTCATGACTGTCCTGTGTCAATCAAAGCATGGAAGGCATGCCTCCCATGGAGGCGTTTTTTGAATTGCTTGAGATCAATGGTGCTTTTCCATTGGTCCAAACAATTCCATTGCTCTCAGTGCCTCTCTGAGGCACTGAAGAGCGTAGATTCAGGAAGTAGGCAGTGCCAGACGTGCGCTGCAGACTTCAATGAATCTATTAGTCAACTTGAGCTACGCAGATTGCGTAGGCTCAGAGCAGGCTGCCGCTGCTGTGTGATGATTCACATCACACAGCAACCGGCGAACTAAAAAAAAAGCAAAGGAGCAGAGACAAACGGCAGGGGAAGCATGGAGCAGGTGAGTATGAGAACTTTTTTTTTTAAATAGCAGCAGATTTTATTTTAAAAATTTACAGTCCCCACTTAATGGAATTATGGCCCTGCCTCACCTGCTGCCCCTGACTGCACGTCCCTGCCTTCATTTTATTCTGTTTTACCCTAACATTACTGTTAAGGTTCCTGATGGTTTAACCCATTCCAACCTCAAAACAAAAGTCTCTAGCCTTCTAAATAATCTCCATTAGCATGCGCTTGCATTATAAATATAATTTCCCCTAAGAGAAGTCTATAGCAAAGGTGTTAGGAATGAAAAAGTGATTTATTTCCATCCATGTTCAAATTAAAATGGTTTCTTACATATGTAATAATATATTAACCTTTAATTTAGACTATCACCAGCACCAGTATACCAAATTGTGTTCCTGTGGCTAGTGAAGATGTTCACCAACACATATAGTGTGGTTATGTTTGTAAAATGGTGATATAGCAGGGGAAGAAGCATTACAACTTTTCATCCATCATTCAATTTGTGTTTCAAACCCTGGTTTAACATCTGGTATAGCTATGAAATTTCATAAAGAAATATATTACCTTTCCAATTACAGTTTTCGGGGAAGCATGACCTGGTCTCCCATGTACCTTAATATATGTTTTTTTGTACGCATGAAAGAAGCCCATTGTACGAGTGAACTGAAAAAATAATCAATTCACGTAAATAAATATAATCTTTATCACAACAGGAGATCAGTGATGTAGGTTAAGTTTCATGTACAGGCAAGGCAAGAATACCTAATTTAACATGACGAATGTCTACTTGAGATAGGGAGCTGCTTTTTTTAAGAAGGAAAGGCAAATAGACTGGAGCTTACAACAAATGGCTGTTATTATAGCGTGTGATTTGTAGTTAGCCAGAATCCATTTTCAGCTGTGGAAGAACAGTAAAGGTTAGTGTAGAGAATTAAAACTATAATTTTCTTTTTTGTTAGTATTTTACAGCAAAGACAGTTTTCATTGCACTGTGTTTTGAATTGTGGCCTTGAAACAACCTCTCCTTTGTTGCTTGTCTTATAATTAAAGAAAATAGAACAGTTGATATATAACTTAGATCCCTATTTCAAATGTAATATAAAAAATATGAAACATGCAAGAAAGTAAATTAAAAATAATCACTTGTCCACCTGTAAGACTGAATACCTGATGGTGATGTGGGGCTGAATGCCAACTTATTAGCTTAACAGTTTGAGCTTTGTTTGCGGCTCAATATTTGTATGCTTTGTATATGAGCCTTTAATAAGGACTCAAGAGTGCGTACAACAAATTAATCCAATGTAGCTCACTGTTCCTGGCTTTAACCAGTGTACCTGAAAGAATACCAGCTCTCAGAGGCTGGTGTTAAGGGATTTTGCAAAAGCATAAAAACTTAAAACTGAAATGTAAACAGATCAAAAAATTTAAAATTCTAATTATAAAGGGTTTCATACATCTTACCCAATCAAAAGAGTGAAAGTGATTATGGTACTTCCCTTCTTCAAAGTGACTTATTCAAGCCTTTAGCAAACCTTTTTCATGTAACTGCGTTTAACATATAAAATATATGGACAAAAGTATTGGAACACCTGGCCATTAAACCAACTGGTATTTTTATGACATGGCATTAAAAATAATAGACATGTGCACAACGAAAAAATTTGTTTAGTTTCAGATCGATTCGTTCCATTTTCTAATTCGTTTCAGTGCGTTCGTTATGTTACCGTGATTCGTATTGTGGATCAATTCATTAGTTCGGACGATCGGTAATTCATTTTTCAGATGCATTCGTTATTTTGTTTTTATTGATAATTCAGTTTTCAGATCAATTTGTATTTCTTTTCTTATTTATTTTGTATATTGTTTTTATTATTTATTTCGTAATGTGAAACAGATGAATTAATTACGTAGATTAGGGTAAAAAACGATACCTAATTTCATTGTCTTTGATGCCAAAACCTATTCAGCACCAGGAATAGCTCCTGTCCTTGGTACTGAATAGGTTTCAGCACCAAGAATAGCAGCTCCATTGGGCTCCGGAGCAATGCGGGGCTACTGTCCTTGTTACTGAATAGCTTTCAGCACCATAGACTGCCCCCACAAAATGCAGCCAGACTGAAGGAAAGAAAAAAAAAACATTAACATTTCACTTTCACTGGAAGTAAGGGCTTAGCCAACCCCTGAAAAACAGCCCCATACCATTGTCCCTCAACCACCAAACTGTACCATTGGCACAATGCAGCCAGGCAGGTAACCAATCTGCCAACCCCAGACTCTCCCATCAGACTGCCAAATAGAGAAGCATGATTCATTGCACCACACAACATGGTTTCACTGCTTCAGAGTTCAGTGTCATCATGCTTTACACCACTCCATCCATTACTTGGGATTGTACTTGGTGATGTGAGGCTTTGCATGCAGCTGCTCTGCCATACAAAACCATTCCATGAAGCTCTGACCACACACCGTTTTTGTGCTTCTATTAGTACTGGTGGAAGTTTGGAACTCCTCACCTAAGGACTCACCCCAGCATTGGTGACTTTTGCATACCATGCACCTCAGCACCTGGTGACCCTGCTCTCTGACTTTTGTGTCTCATGGCTGAGTTGCTGCTGTTCCTAAACATTTCTACTTTCCAATAATTCCACTTAACGTTGACCGTGGACTATCTAGCTGGGAGGAAATTTCACAAATTGACATATTATAATAATTACACTGTTGTTTTTATCTACTATTGTGACCAGCTTTGATTAAAAAAATCCCATGTTGCCCATAAGCTGCATTTTATTCCATTTTAAGTAGCTTTCCTTTGAATTCAAGATTTCTTGGTTTCCTCCATAATTTCTATTATTTTTCTTTCCAAGCGAACTTTGTTGTGCTCATAGTCCATTGTTTTGCTCATGAAGTGGCTTGTATGAAGTTTTCCATAAGTTTCCTTTTTCCAAAGACTTTTAACCCCCTTCACTACCAAATTATTTCCATAAACCCACAGGCAGAACCCAGTGGTTTTATGGAAAATAACTTACCAGTTCCCATACAATAAATATATACAAAGGTGTCCCACTATATATGTACACTATACATTTTTCGGATTTTTAAACTTTTCGATTCGGCTCGTTTCGACCGATTTCTGTTTCGATTCGGTTCGGCTCGACTCGTTTTTCGTGTACATTTTTTTTTTGGAATATCGACCATTTTTCGTATTTTCGTGTCACTTAGCTCGTTTTTTGTATCGACTTTTCGTAATTTCGGAAATTTTCGTTTTTCGGAACTGTACATGTTTTCGGAATTTCGACCGTTTTTCGTAATTCCGTGTCACTTTGCTCGTTTTTTGTATCGACTTTTCGTAAGTTCGGAAATTTTCGTTTTTTCGGAACGTCTGTTCTCCTCGTTTCAAAGCAATAAATTTCGATTTGACACATTTCAAGTCCATTTGAAAATTCCGAAAATATTTAGTTTCGGCTCGGAAAACTTTTCGGATCTGCGATTTTCGGATCTAAAAATTTTCGGAAATTCGGCCGCATCCGAAAACACGAATCGGGAAATTTCGTGAAAATTCCGAAATTACGAAACCCGAAACGCACATCCCTAGTACACTTTGACAGACAGAGGCCAAAATGCTCAACATTTACACTGTAGCTTGAGCTCCTTCATTTTGTAAAACGTTATTGCAAGCGTTTAAGATAATTTCAAAACATTGGCTTGTAAACAAATTTTATTTGCAATCAGACCAGATCGCGTATACTCAGGGGCACCTGTAGGTGTTTTGCAGATTGAGTCTACTTCATAATGGTAGAATAGGTTAAAACTAATTTTCTACAATGGGACAACATTCATTGCTGTTATATTTCTCATTTCAAATGATAAGGCTTATATAATTTCATCAGTCCTAAAAATAGATTTTAATATGTTGTAATTCTTTATAAAGCACCAAGATTTTCCGCAGCGCCCTACGATGGGTAGGATGTTGTGTTTTAGTAGAATAAAGCTATTGTAATTTGAGTTTACTCGTGCAGCTGTTAAACTGAGGCCCAATCCTTTGTATCCCTTTACTTCAAATTATTCCGCACATGCTATTTAAATATTCATACATTTTTAGCATCAGCATTATTTAGGTGTTAATTCAGACTTTTATGTTCCAAGATGGTCGATGGTTAATTGGAAAACGATTACTTGGAGAGAATGTATTAAAATTTCTGTTTTTCTGATTTCTAGATGTGAACGAGTGTGAAATGTTAAGTGGAATCTGTGGCGAGGCCCGCTGCGAAAATGTGGATGGCTCATTCCTTTGTCTCTGCGCGGATGATGACGCTCAGGAATACGACCCAATGTCAGGACACTGCCGATACAGAGACATACCAGGTAGGATTGTTATTTTACAATAACGTGAGACTGTATTCATGGAAAATGTCATATTAATCATACCTTTTTCATTAAAAATAGGTATGAAGCAATTCATAGACCTGTATGTATAAAAATTGTGTTCTCATTATTGTGTAGAACATCCACATTAATCAAGTGGAGAATCGTTAAAGTCATGTTAAATATAAAATATACGCATTATTTTATAAAACACAAAACATGCTTATTGTGCCTTAAAATGCAGAAAGCTTATCGGTTTATTTTTAAGCAGAAAAGGAGATAAATAGTTTCCACAGTACACACAGTACCTCTTTCTGAAAATAACACAATAGAAACCTATTCAGCCTTGTTAAAATAACTCTCTAAATTAGCTAAGTATGGCATGTGAATTAATTAGATTCTGTGAAATTCTTTCTTTGAAACCTTTGCCAGTATGTATTTATTTCAGGGGTTCAGAATTATCAGGCTGGGTTTACTCATGTGGAAAGAAGAATTTCATATTTAGGAAAGCAGTCATGATGGATGTGTTGGAATGTATACCTAAACTACTCAAGACTTGACGATGGTTTAGAAAGAAAGCAGGACTCTTACATATACATTACACATACACCTTCAAAAAGTTTAACTGAACCAAAATACATCAATTATAGCAAGCATTTGTGGGTATTTCTCATAAAACTGATTTGTGATGTATTCAAAACATACTTGTATAATATTACCTATATGGCGCAAATCAAAATAATGTGAGTATCAAAAAAAAAATCTCTTTTCCATGGTTTAGGAAAAATAACCTTTTATCAAATTATAATATATAACCATATGCCACCACACCAGGGATTCTTGCTTTATCATGCTGGGAAACCACTTCCTTTTATTTTTTGCAAAATCAATGGTTATAAAGAATTCCAAGACCAACAGGGTTATTCAAAGAGAGGCGGACTGGCCCCTGAAATTACACTGAACAGTGAATTTCCCTGTACGGTGGAATTTCGTGACCATTCGTCTATTCAAAAGCTGACAATTCGACAATATTTACGGAGATCTTTGGCAGCAGTGAATTCCCCATAGAGAAGTAATGGTTAATCTATTCAGAGAACAACGAACAGCCCTGAAAATGTAAGTGAAATGCACTGATTTTCAGTGGTTTCATTCGGGAGGTTTAATCAGGTGAGTTCTATAGGTCTCTTTATAGTCAAAAAGTCTCATTATTTATTTTTTAGGATATTTAAGGCATTTGTTTGGATTTTTTCAGCAAATTTTTTTTCTTATTTTTATTTTTTTTCACCTCCCTGGCGGTCCAATTCTGACATATTTTATATGTCAGAATCGGTCCTATTTATTCTGCCTTCTAGCGGTATGAGTGTGGCTCGGGGGTTAACTTTCAATACTGAAAGCGGTATCCCCGAGCCACACTCGGGCCGATACTTACATCTCCTGCGCTCCCTCGCTGTCCCCGCAGTCACCCTGCAGCCAATCGCGATGTCACACTTCCTGGTTCACTCCTCACGAGAAGAGAACCAGGCAGTGTGACGTTGCGAGCAGCTGGAGGAGACTGCGGGGATCAGCGAGGGAGCGCAGGACATGTAAGTATACAGCCCGAGTGTGGCTCGGGGATACCGCTTTCGGTACAAAAAGTTAACCCCGAGCCTCACTTGGGAATACTGGCAGGGAGGTTAATATTGATTTTTTTTCCGGAAACAGACCTTTTTATTATTATTCATAGGACCTTATATGCAAATTTCAGGCATTTTTGTGCAGTAGTTCTCTTGCAAACAGCTTTTCAAAGTTGCAGTGTTTTGTTTTTTTTTCCCCGTTCGTCAGCTTGTCGGCATTCTCCAGCGGCTGGTTGGTGCTCTGTTCGGCAGATCAGAGGCTTTTTTCAGATGCGTCTGGCGGGTTTGCGGCGGATCGTCAGATGCATTTAACTAAATTTAGGGTTGCTCCAATTTATTTCTTGTGGTTTTTCCGTTCAAATCGGTGGTTTTGCAGCATTTTTTTTTTGGATGCGGTCGGCAGCTTTTCCCTGCACTTCTGGGACCCTGCAGTGAATGCTGAATTTACCACAGGGTCGGGTAATATGATTCCCCGAAGTGGAGGGAGTGAAAGAGTACTCTTTGAATAACCTTGCAAAACCCAACACAGAACATCTAAAATGTTAATACATGTAGCTATTTTTTTAGAATACCTGTTCTAAGTAAAATAATACATATACATTTATATATATCGCTTAAAATTATTTACCCATGTCTCATTCACTATAAATGTTAAAAAAAATTATAATAATAATTAAATAAACCATATATAGAATAATATTTAGTGGTGTATTTAGGTCTTGTGCTGCCCTTGGCCTAACTAAACTCGTGCACCCCCTAAATTAAATTGGACACACTCCTTCCTTTCAAGGCTGCACCTCCTGTTTAAACAGCCAGACACTTTCTGGTTTTAAAGATGGCTGTTGCTATAATGCAGTGGCCATCATCCACTTAGTGCAGTACAGGCTGCATGGAGAGGCCTGCCAACAACTTTAGGAAACTTTTGGGTCCCCTCCAAATTTACAGATGACTTCTGTATTATACATAATAATACACAGAGAGGACACAATACAGGGAGTCTGGGATTTACCAATATGTCTGCATTACACATTATACACACAGAGGACACAATACAAGGAGTCTGGGATTTACTTATGTCTGTGTTACACAATACAGAGAGTCTGGGATTCACTTTCGTCTGTGTTACACATATTAAGTAAAACCGCAAAAAAACTATAATAGGATACTATGTGATATATTGTAGTATTATTAGGTTTTGAAACCAGCAGTTTTTGGATAGTGCAGGAGACACGTGTCGTGTACAGCTATTTTTTGCACTCTTAAAATGGCCATACAATTTGGAAGTATTTTTAAAGAACGGGTTATGGATCCTCATATAGATTTCTCTTGTGTTATGTTACCTCATCTAGTGTGTCACCCCTCTCCTCTTAGATTGTAAGCTCTTGAGCAGGGTCCTTCCTCCTTCTGTCCTGGTTGTGTAACATGTACAGTATGTATATTTGTTATTCTGTCTCTCCCATTGTACAGCGCTAAGGAATTTGTTGGCGCTTTATAAATGCTTGTAACTGTAACTGTTATAAGGTGGAGTATTAATAACCCTTTTATAATGAAGTTTTTTCATTAATGGAGTTTTAACAAAATGTTTTTAGTAAGAATGAAACCCTCTCTCCATTTAACTGAATGGGTTAATAAGCTGACCAGACCCTGCAAGGAGACACCAGGAAGTGTTAGACTCATGATGGATAACCAGACAAAAGATAACAAGGCCTCTGCTGCCTATTAACCCTTAAAGACAAATGACAGAACTGTTCCTTCATAAATGCATTGACTTTAAAGACCCTAGATCCTTAAAGGCTTAACAATCCTGGGCTCCCTGGCCAGACTGACACACAGTAGCTGCTGTTTTTGCCGCCTCACTGGAAACTGCCGTTCTAGGCCTAGGCCTTGTCGGCCTAGGCCAAGATGCAGTACTGAATATATATAATTCAGAATGTATTCAGGTCCCTTCATTTTTTCTGAATGCACTGTATGCAATGAATGTATTTATTGTATTGTGGTGGGTTAGTGTCACTGTTAAACCAGACTGAATGCAGTTTGAATATGAAATGCATACTTTTTCACTTGAAGGCTGTCATATCTATCTGGTTGAAACACAGTTCCCAACAGGGCACTTATAACTGATGTAAATTTGTAAAATATCTATTTCTATATAGGTAGATCAAGATAGCTATATATATTTTTCCAATATCTGTTCTAAAACCTGTTTCTTCAGCATGTAGCAGCCAGACAGCTAAATAAAATAATTGCATTTGAGTCAGGCACTTTAATTCTTGAAATCAGTTTTGGGAAAGGATTATCTGCTCACTTCATTATGTGTAAACTTTCTGCAATTTCTTGGAATCATTTTTAATCGAATTTTGACAAACTAAGCTCATGATTCGTGGCCTGCCAGTGTAATGGTATTAATATATTAATATGATTTTAATTATAAGTTTTGAAAAAGTCATTGTGATTGAATATTCACTTGGTCAGGCGAACTGAGTTGGCTTTTGAACCAGTAAACTCAAAGCACGTGCTATTTAGTACAAATACTGCTTTTGACAGATAAAATGTGGACACTTAATGAAAGTAGCATGTTCCTTTTGGCATTACATCCCCCTTTGGCAGTGTACAGTAGAATTCCGCTCCGGGTGTTTATGATTCAGTACATTACTGTCTTTGTTGTTGCAACTTTACCTTTCAGTACTTGATATATGTTTGTCCTTTTATAACCTATATATAAATTATGATTGGCCACTGGCTGTATATTTTAAGTGATCGATTCACTTCCAATGTTGTTTGAATACTGTTGTCTTTAAAGTACACCTGTCATGTACAAGACATACAGTCAGGTCCAGAAATATTGGGACATCGACACAATTCTAACATCTTTGGCTCTATACACCACCACAATGGAGTTGGAATAAAACAAACACAATGTGCTTTAACTGCAGACTGTCAGCTTTAATTTGAGGGTATGTACATCCAACTCAGGTGAACGGTGTAGGATTTACAGCAGTTTGCAGCTGTGCCTCCCACTTGTTAAGGGACCAAAAGTAATAGGACAATTGGCTTCTCAGCTGTTCCATGGCCAGGTGTGTGATATTCCCTCATTACCCCAATTACAATGTGCAGATAAAAGGCCCAGAGTTCATTTCAAGTGTGCTATTTGCATTTGGAATCTGTTGCTGTCAACTCCAACATGAAATCCAAAGAGCTATCACTATCAGTGAAGCAAGCCATCATTAGTGTTATGGACAAGAATATGTATCTGCTTTAATGAAGAAACAAAACAAACCCATCGCAAGAAGCAAGAACATTAGGCGTGGCCAAAACAACTGTTTGGAACATTCTCAAAAAGAAGAAACGCACCAGTGAGCTCAGCAACACCAAAAGACCCGGGAGACCACGGAAAACAACTGTGGTGGATGACTGAAGAATTCTTTCCCTGGTGAAGAAAACGCCCTTCACAACAGTTGGCCAGATCAAGAACACTCTCCAGGAGGTAGGTGTATGTGTGTTAAAGTCAACAATCAAGAGAAGACTTCACCAGAGTAAATACAGAGGGTTCAACACAAGATGTAAACCATTGGTAAAACTCAAAAACAGGAAGGCCAGATTAGAGTTTGCCAAACACCAAACAAAGCCTTCACAGTTCTGAAACAAGATCCTATGGACAGATGAGAACAAGATCAACTTGTACCAGAGTGATGGGAAGAGAAGAGTATGGAGAAGGAAAGGAACTGCTCATGATCCTAAGCATACCACCTCATCAGTGAAGCATGGTGGTGGTCGTGTTATGGCGTGAGCATGTATGGCTGCCAATGGAACTGGTTCTCTTGTATTTATTGTTGATGTGACTGCTGACAAAAGCAGCAGGATGAATTCTGAAGTGTTTCGGGCAATATTATCTGCTCACATTCAGCCAAATGCTGCAGAATTCATTGGACGGCGCTTCACAGTGCAGATGGACAATGACCCAAAGCATACTGCAAAAGCAACCAAAGAGTTTTTGAAGGGACAGAAGTGGAATGTTATGCAATGGCCAAGTCAATCACCTGACCTGAATCACATTGAGCATGCATTTCACTTGCTGAAGACAAAACTGAAGGGAAAATGCCCCAAGAACAAGCAGGAACTGAAGACAGTTGCAGTAGAGGCCTGGTAGAGCATCACCAGGGATGAACCCAGCGTCTGGTGATGTCTATGCATTTCAGACTTCAGGCTGTGATTGACTGCAAAGGATTTGCACCAAGTATTAAGAAGGGAAAGTTTGATTTATGATTATTATTCTGTCCATTACCTTTGGTCCCTTAACAAGTGGGAGGCACCATCTGCAAACTGCTGTAAGTCCTACACCGTTCACCTGAGTTGGATGTACATACCCTGAAATTAAAGCTGACAGTCTGCAGTTAAAGCACATTGTGTTTGTTTCATTCCAACTCCATTGTGGTGGTGTATAGAGCCAAAGATGTTAGAATTGTGTCGATGTCCCAATATTTCTGGACCTGACTGTATACAGGGTTATTCAGAGAAAGGTGAAACTCAGTAGAATGACTGGAGAAGTGAAAATCCTAGGTCAAAATAGCCAAATCAGATAAATTCTCCAATTCTTCTCACTTTCCAAACCATCTATTTGGTCTAGATTGTTCTCTTCTCCTGCCAATTCTCCAGATTTGCACCCTTCTCTGAATAACCCTGATAGGCTCATTTGCCAGAGAATCAGAATTTGTGCTCAGATTTGTGGAAAATATTGGAGACTGGAGGAGGGGTTTGAGTGGGAACAAGGGGCAGGGCATGGGTGGAGTCTGGTGGAGGGGCCCTTGATCTATTTGGTCTGGGTCTTTGGTCAGTCCGCCCCTGATTCTGTCTCGCTATCACAAGACCGGCCGCTCCTCCTCTGTCATTTTGGAAGGCGCAGGACCCCGCTTCCCCTCTGCCAGTCCCATTTACTCTGCAGCAGCACTAGGAGGAAGGACCAAATTCAACTAATGTCACTTCCTCCCAGCGCTCCTTGCAGAGAGGGAATTGAACAAGATAATGTATGGGGAATGAACATGAAAAGGTGTGGGAAATGTATATGTAAAAGAGGGGGTTTACATACACATGAAAAGGTGGGGAGATGGACTTGAAAAAGCAGGGGGTGAAATGAACATGAAAAGGTGGGGGAAATGGACTGAAAAAGGAGGGAGTGGACATGAAAAGGATGGAGGAAGATGGATATGAAAAATGAGGGGCATATAAAATAAAAAGGGAATGGACATGAAAAGGGAGGGGGACATGAAAAAGGAAGGGGGGAGAATTTGAGGATGAAAGGTGGAAGAGAGGAAGACAATGTGAAAGAGGGACAGAAGGTGCGCGGAAGAGGGGATAGAGTGTGAGTATGAGCTAATAATCAGTGAATGTTTGTGAGTGAATCTGAGTGTATGTTGTATGTATCTGTGAGTGCATATGCTTGTGTGTGTATCAGTGTGTGTATCAGTGTCTGTATCAGTGAGTGTTGGAATCTGTGAGTCTAAACCCATGGACACAAGGGCAGTAATTGTAATGCATTGCGGAATTGAACCATTGATAGGATAATCGCACCCGAATCGTGAGACCAGTGAACTTGCACACCATTAGACTGTACCCAGAGATCTTTGCGTTGAGAAAGGGACTTCCACCAGACACTGCCAAAGCGTTTGTCTATTTGCTCCTTATGACAATAAATGTGGTGCCACTAGTGCACCCTGGAAACTCAACGTGGCTTCCTGCTTTATTTTTCTGTTTGTACATCAGTGGGAAAATGTGGACATGTGAAATATGACTGATAAACAAAGTATGTATGCTAATTCCCATGTAAAAATCATTTGGTTTTAATATAGCTCATTCACAGTAACATCTAGAGCTCCAACAAGACCAGGAGGTGTCTCTGTCAATCAGATGTCATATTGGTGGTACAATATAGACAGAACCCCAGCAGGGCTTCATGGGATTTGTAGTTAGTTCCGCCACACTATTTTAATTCATAAGATTAATTCTAATGCAATCACTGTAGTATCCAGAGGCGTAACTAGAAACCTCATGGCCCTGGTGCAAGTATCCATGAAGCCCCCCCCCCCCGGAAGAGTTTTGCATTTTTACTAAAAAAAATTGCAATATTTTGCAAAAGGGTGTTTTGCAAAAATACCTGTATACATGTCTCCTGCGCTATCCAACAATTGCTGGTTTCAAAACCTAATACTATAACCTATTATATTAATATTACCATAGCATTAAATTCCATAGCTAATGAATATACAATATAATAGGGATACTGGGCGATAGGTTATATTATTATTAGGTTTTGAAACCAGCAATTTTTGGATAGCGCAGGAGGCACGTGTACAGCAAAAAGATTCAAGGTGTGCAACATAGGCCATAAAATCCAAAGGAAAATCTTTGTTGACGAAGTGCAGTAGAAAATTGTGACGTTTCGGTCCTAACGGACCTTAAACATGCAGGAGACATGTATACAGGTATTTTTTTGCACTCTTAAAATAGCTATACAATTTGTAAGTATTTTTTAAGAATGGTTATGGATCCTCATATAGATTTCTCTTGTGTTATATGTTATAAGGTGGAGTATTAATTAAGATCTAGTTTAATAGTCCTCTCCCCCTTCTTGTATAACCCTTTTTTAATGAAGTTTTTTTCTTTTATGGAGTTTTTACAAAATGTTTTTAGTAAGAATGCAAAACTTTCTCCATTCAACTGGATAGGTTAATAAGAGAATGCTCCTTGACCACCCAGCCTCTGTAGATACACCACTGGGTAGAAATTTGCCAGCATGTGATTCAGAGGAATGTTTGTATATTTTGTAAGAGTAAGAGAGTGAGAACACATTCTATTTGGGTTCTGTTTAAGCCTTGCATTTGTTTGTTTTTATTGTTACTTTATTTATAAAGTATTTTACCAGGAAGGATACATTGAGATTTCTCGTTTTCAAGTATGTCCTGGAGGAGGCAGAGAAAGATACTGACACATCACACGTGAGTGTGAGCGACCAGACACTGCAATGAGACACCAGGTAGTGTCAGACTCATGATGGATAGCCAGACAAAAAAATAACAAGGCCTCTGCTGCCGAATTAACCCTTAAGGACCAATGGCAGAACTGTTCAGTCATAAATGCATTGACTTTAAAGATTTTGGTCCTTAAAGGGTTAAAGAGTCAGCACTGCCTGGGCACCCCCTCCAGTGGTGGAATGCCAGGGCCCGGTCACAAGTGCACCACTGCAACCCTGGTAGTTACGCCACTGGTATTATCACTAGTAAAAGCAGCAGTGATACTTTAGCAGTTGGGGCTGTGACTGTGCATTATGTACAATGGCTGTTGGCCAGCTCTGGTTCAACCAGAAGTGCTAGGTTCGTAGGGTCTTGTATGAAAGACACCCTCTTAGCACGCATACAAAGGGCCCTATCGCCTCCTTAACGCTAGCACTCACATAAATGAGCATTAGCGCTAGGTTAAATGAGGGGATAGCGTGCCATATAGATCACCTTCCGATCACTAACGGGTTATAATATCCATTAGTGAATCAGTATTAGAGATTTTGGATTCCATGGAGAGGGATGCTCTCGACGGCACTTTAGCACCGCCCGAGCATTCTGGAGCTTAGCGGCCGCTACAGAGCAGCCTGCTGGACTCAACGCCTGCACATAATCTACAGGTAAAACGGGGACTCTAAAGGGAGATTAGCGAACCCTAATATTTCCACTAAATGTCTTAGCTGTAGGGAGGTGATAGGGCCCAAATTATTTAGATGGGCTTCAGAGAGAAAACCTAAAAACCTGATGTTAAGATAGGCCAGGCTTATACATAAAATATTGTTTGTGTTGAACTTTAGGATACTGTGTCCAGAGAAACAGTGTAAAGAGATCTGCTTTCTCCATAAACTATGCAAGGAGAGTAATGGCAATAATGCTTACCCATGTTTAAATATTAAAAAATTGCCATGTTTGCAAGGTATGCGTCACATTATGTTCACATTTAAAGGTTTTAAAGATTTGCTGTACGTGCATGTGGGTCTTGGCATTAAAAGGACACTCTACACAGTGTGGCTACTCATTGTTATCTAAGGCTAATGTCAGACGAACGCAGTGATCACGTCCATGTCGCCGCACAGTTTAACGTCCGTCGTAGCATAGAACTGCGCAGGCACAACGCACGTGGCAAATGGATGCAAGTTAGGCAAGAACATAAAACTGTTACCACGGACGCGCAGAGTGCGCCACGTCCGCGTGGCATTCTATGTGAGTGATAAGGAGATGTCAGAAGTAGCGCATTTGCGACGTCCAGCACCTTGAGGCACAAAATGGCTTTTCATATCCTTTTCAAATTTTTAGCATTTTTTATATTTTATTTCCCATAGTTCCCTTTTTTTTCTACTTCCGTCAAAGAAAAACGGATCGTGTGGTGTCTACAATATCTTCCATCAGTACGTCCGTCCGTTATGCACGCATGCAGGGTGCGCTCAGACTGCGTTCGTCTGACATTAGCCTAAATGGTCACAATACTTGCGCTCACTGCTTTCTCTCCCCCTCTGAGAGAGGACTCGGAGTGCAAATTCAGACATAAAAATTAGATTAGTCCTGCCCAGTTGATAACACTAACACTTCACTAGTGTCTTCTTTCATGGTGTTTTATATACTTTTTACTGCAAATGTGTTCCTAGCTTTGCCGTATTTATGTTAGACATTATTCAGTTTCAGCCAATGGGTGATCCTTCAATGCACCTTCTCTTGCAATAAATATAGGGGAGACTTCTATATTTTTATGGATTTATAACAACCTAATATTTCATATAACTGATCACTTCTGCTTTTCCCATGTGCTGTTAAAAAGAAATATGTAGTCAGCAAGTTTTCCCTGGGCCGGAGTCCATGAAATAGATTTGGCTTAGGTACCGGATACAGCCTCATGGTATTTTGAATTTCTGTCCTGCTTTTAAAAGTGCACGTGAATTTCACACTACATAGATCTCAGTAAATTGGCCCACTATAAGGCACACATGGGTTTCTCAGGCAGATGTATATACCATTATGGTTCTGAAATTGCTGTGGCGACCTTGGCATGCTTTCCTATTTTATTAAATTCCTATAAGTTGTTTTGGCCATATGTGCAGACCTAGAAACACTTTTCACACTATTCAACTTGAAACTAGCTTTCTAAAATTGTCTGGCTGCTAAATAATCTGTTGCCCCCTCTTCCCTGTGATACGTTATTTTCATTCACTTTTGACCCAAGTTATGGAAAGAATGGGATGGAGTAATTTAAAAGAAAGACTCGTATCAACCAATCCTATATTAAGTTCCTCATGTTACGAAAATTATGCTTTTAAAACTATTTTGTTAAATAGGAAAAAAATTAAATAAAACAAAATACATATATTTTATTTGATGTCATAAAAATATTAATTCCAGCAAATGTAGTATTTGGTGGCTTAAGTACACTCTTCTTTGGGTCACAAATACTTATATAACATTTCATTAGGGAACAGAGTACTTTTTCTTATAATTTTCTCCATCTTTCCCCTGATAAATTTTGGACATTATTTATTTAAGCAGTAGGTTAAAGGGGCAACATATTCACTGTGAGCATTCACTGCAAATTAAATAGCAGGGAGATCTTACAGGGCTGATTCAGCCTTTTGAGTGTAAGGGATCATCTCTACCCACAAAACTAAGATTAGTAAGTATTGATCTTGGAATATGTTAGAAAGTGGTTATCTTCTCAACCCATTTCCACCAAATGACTCCCTATGCGCTTGCATGTAGAGACATTTTATTAGCTGCAGGCTCATTCGGGCATCAGGTTACATGACCAGTGAGGATTGACAGAAAGTAAATGATCGGAAACTATCTGGTATATTGTGCTAGTGACACAAGGGAGAACTGAGTTCACTAACTCAATATACCAGATAGTATCCAATCATTTAATCCAGGGAATTAGCTTTTTAATTCTTTGTATTGTTTTCTTTCTTTTTCTCTACGCTGGTACTGTGCGAATTATTGCACTTATATACTTCTTTTTTCTTTAAATTTTTTGGTGTTTCAACACTTGCTGGGAATGACCGTCTGAAGTGGCTGCAGACTTTTCTGATCTGGCTGAGAAGCTCTGACAGCCCTGAGTACCTGGTTAGGAAACGCTGTACCACCAGATTTAGGATGTGTGCTAGGCATGGTACATGCGTAAACTTACCCAGACGTAGAGAAGGTTGCTGCCATTATCACAGACAACCATTCCCAGCTCAAGCTGGCGTGGTGGTAACCATCTCTGCGCCTGCCCCTGCAGAGCTGACAGAATTTCTGGCCCGGTGTGGCTCCTGTCCCCTTATCAAACCAGCTCAAGCACAGTATGGCATCTTTTTGCTTGAGCCATTGCGTAGCCCCTGCCATGCGTCGGTTTAACTGCCACTTCGCTAGAGACATTGAAGGAGGAGGAGGAAGAGGTGGTAGAGCAGACAGACCTCATATAAGCAGCTTTCTGGAGGCGTGGTGCATGAGCAAGCTCCAGCACAGAGCCCCGTCCTGAATCCCTGCCAGCTGCAAGCAGAGTTACCCAGTGTGCCGTGAAGGAAATGTAATGGCCCTGTCCATGCTTGCTGGACCACGTGTCTAAAGTAATGTGCACCTTGATGCTGACTGCCTTTCCCAATGACTCCATAACATTGTCTTCCACGTGCTGGTACAGTGCTGGAATGGCCTTCCGTGAAAAGAAATGGCGTTTTGGAACCTGCCACTGTGGTACAGCACATTCAGCAAATTTACGGAAATTTTGCCAAGCTGGCATTTAGACGTTGTGCATGTGGATGGTTGGGACAATATTTTTTCTTCCGCTGCAGCAGCTGGGGCAACGAAATCTGACTGCATAAATCTGCAGCTGATGGGATGCTGGCAGATTCAGAGGAAGGACGTGGTATTATTATATTATTATTATTATTATTATTCTTTATTTATAAAGCGCCAGCATATTCCGCAGCGCTGTACTATAGGCACAGTATAGACAGGGTTACAATACATTGAACAACATTTGACAAACAGTACAGGAGGAGATGAGGGCCCTATTCCCATAGGAACTCACAATCTGGGAGGGTTGGGGTTGGAAACAGGAGGAGAGGACTGTAAGGTGAGAGTGATTGATGGTTGCGTCAGTGAGTTGGGTGGTAGGCTTCCCTAAATAGGAATTTTAAGGGAGCGTTTGAAGGAAGAGAAGTTAGGGGAAAGTCTGACAGTACGAGGGAGATTGTTCCAGAGAGTGGGGGCTGCGCGTGAGAAATCCTGCAGTCTATCATGGGAAGAGGTGATGCGGGGAGAAGCTAGGCGCAGGTCACTGTTTGACCTTAGGGAGCGGGCTGGGGTGTATTTGGTGATTAGTGAGGACAGGTAGTGGGGAGCTGAGTTAGGTGAGGGTTTTGTAGGTAAGGATAAGGATTTTGAATTTAATTCTGCAGTGGATGGGGAACCAGTGAAGGGACTCGCAGAGGGGAGCGGCAGAGACAAAGCGGCGGGTGAGGTGAATTAGCCAGGCGGAGGCGTTCAGGATGGAATGTAGGGGGGAGAGGCGGGACAGAGGGAGGCCAGATAAGAGATTATTGCAATAGTCGAGTCGGGAGATTACCAGGGCGTGTATGAGTTGTTCTGTGGTGACAGCGGTAAGAAATGGCCGAATTCTGGAAATATTACGCAGTTGGTATCGGCAGGAGGAGGAAAGAGACTTGATGTGGGGGATGAAGGAAAGAGCAGAGTCGAGTGTAACTCCAAGACAGCGAACTTGGTTTGATGGGGAGATGGTGATACCCTCCACCGTGATAGAGAAGTCAGGAGGTGGGGAGGCATTGGAGGGAGGAATAAGTAGGAGTTCAGTCTTTGACATGTTGATATTTAGGTGGTGGGAGGCCATCCAGGAGGAGATGCCAGATAAACAGTCACTGACTTTTGAAAGGACAGGGGAGAGAGATCAGGGGTAGAGAGGTAGATCTGAGTGTCATCAGCGTAGAGGTGGTAATTAAAGCCAAAGCTGTTGATGATTTTGCCCAGGGAGGAGGTATAGATGGAAAAGAGCAGAGGACCAAGGACAGAGCCTTGAGGTACACCAACAGATAGAGGCAATGAAGAGGAGGAGTTACCAGCAAAGGACACACAGAAGGACCTGTTGGATAAATAGGAGTCAACCCAAGAAAGTGCAGTGTCACCGAGACCCAGAGAGTTGAGGGTCTGTAGAAGGAGGGGGTGGTCAACAGTGTCAAAAGCAGCCGAGAGGTCAAGCAGGATGCGAATAGAATAGTGGCCATGTTTTTTAGCAGTTAGGAGGTCGTTGGTGACTTTGGTGAGGGCAGTTTCAGTTGAATGTAGGGGACGGAAGCCAGATTGCAGGGGGTCAAGTAGGGAATTGGAGGACAGGAAGAGGGAGAGGCGGTTGAAGACTAGTTTTTCTAAGAGCTTAGAGGTAAAGGGACAGCCATTACTGTAGCATCATCCCTGTCAGTGGAGGTTGTAGGCAATGACATGGCAGGACATATAGTGGGGGTAGAGACAGATGAGGAGGCGGACCTATGCAAAGTGTTGTGCCAACGGGATGCGTGGCAGGTGGTCATATGTCGCCTCAAGCACGTGGTACCCAAGTGTCTGATGTCTTTCCCATGCTTGATCCTCTTCCGACATAGCTTACAAATAGCAACGCTGCAGTCTGCTGCACATGTCATGAAGAACTCCCAGACAGCAGACATCCTGGATGTGTGCCGCGAGACAACAGTGCTCTGCACCTCAGCAGCTCTGACATCTGATGCCTTGGACTGGCTACGGTTGCTTATAGAGGATGTTCTGCCTTGTTTTTGTTGTGCCTCCTCCTCCTCCCTTGACTCCTCTGTTCGATCAGGCAACCAGGTGGAGTCAGGGGTGATGACGATGGTGAGGTCACTATCTCCTCATCACTGGAGCCAACTTGGCAGTGTGCTGCAGCTGCTGGGGGAACATGAGTGCCCGTTCTTTGTGTGTCACTGGCACCCCCTCCCTCTAGGCTGATTAAACTCCCTTCCTCAACCTCAGAGTTTGAATCAGAGCACTGGAGTTGCTGCGCATCCTCAAGCAGCACGTCACTGTCACTGTAGTCAAACAATTCAGCTGACTCCTCCGTGTATGATAGTGAGGCTACGGCAGGAGTAGCTGTGGACATGGAGGCTGAGTTAGATGTTTTGGCAGCTGAGGTGGACTGTAAACCACTACAAGCCTGGCTGGCAGAGGACTCGGAGGATAAGGATGGCCTGGTTAGCCAATCCTGCAAATCCTCTGTATGTTGCTGCTGCTTAAGACGGCCAGCACCAGTTAGAAACAAGGACAAACGTGCCCCTACAGAGGATGCACCACATCCACGACAACCAGGGGCACAGCCTTCCGACACAGAGGCTGCTTGCCCTCTTATCTGTGTCTGGGAGCGTCTGCCTGTCCTTTTTGGTCTTTCTGACATGGTGAGTGATATGTAGATTAAAGATATACAGAACTCTGATTCAACTCTGGTTTAAAGATTGGAGATATGCAGAACTCTGATTCAACTCCGGTATATAGATTGGAGATATGCAGAACTCTGATTCAACTCTGGTATAAAGATTGGAGATATGCAGAACTCTGATTCATCTGTGTTATCTAGATTAAAGATATTCAGAACTATGCTTTAACTCAGTGATACAGCCTGTCCCTGATAGCTAAAAGTGCCAACACACAGATTCCAATTTCCAGAAATCATATATAACTCAGTGATACAGCCTGTCCCTGATAGCCTTTGCAGTGCCAACACACAGATTCCAATTTCCAGAAAGCAGATATAACTCAGTGATACAGCCTGTCCCTGATAGCTGGCAGTGCCAAGACAGAGATTAAAATTTCCAGAAGTATGCTATGCCTCAGTCATACATCCTTATAGCTGGCAGTGCCAAGACACAGATTCAAATTTCGAGAAAGCAGATATAACTCAGTGACTCAGTGATACAGCCTGTCCCTGATAGCTGGCAGTGCCAAGACAGAGATTAACCTTTACAGAAGTATGTTATGCTGCAGTGATACACCCTTATAGCTGGCAGTGCCAAGACAGAGATTAAAATTTTCAGAAGTATGCTATGCCTCAGTGATACACCCTTATAGCTGGCAGTGCCAACACACAGATTCAAATTCACAGAACTCTGGTATAAGTCAGTGATACAGCCTGTCCCTGATAGCCTTTGCAGTGCCAACACACAGATTCCAATTTCCAGAAAGCAGATATAACTCAGTGATACAGCCTGTCCCTGATAGCTGGCAGTGCCAAGACAGAGATTAAAATTTTCAGAAGTATGCTATGCCTCAGTGATACACCCTTATAGCTGGCAGTGCCAACACACAGATTCAAATTCACAGAACTCTGGTATAAGTCAGTGATACAGCCTGTCCCTGATAGCTGGCAGTGCCAAGACAGAGATTAAAATTTTCAGAAGTATGCTATGCCTCAGTCATACACCCTTATAGCTGGTAGTGCCAAGACACAGATTCAAATTTCCAGAAAGCAGATATAACTCAGTGATACAGCCTGTCCCTGATAGCTGGCAGTGCCAAGACAGAGATTAACATTTCCAGAAGTATGTTATGCTGCAGTGATACACCCTTATAGCTGGCAGTGCCAAGACAGAGATTAAAATTTTCAGAAGTATGCTATGCCTCAGTGATACACCCTTATAGCTGGCAGTGCCAACACACAGATTCAAATTCACAGAACTCTGGTATAAGTCAGTGATACAGCCTGTCCCTGATAGCCTTTGCAGTGCCAACACACAGATTCCAATTTCCAGAAAGCCGATATAACTCAGTGATACAGCCTGTCCCTGATAGCTGGCAGTGCCAAGACAGAGATTAAAATTTCCAGAAGTATGCTATGCCTCAGTCATACATCCTTATAGCTGGCAGTGCCAAGACACAGATTCAAATTTCCAGAAAGCAGATATAACTCAGTGACTCAGTGATACAGCCTGTCCCTGATAGCCTTTGCAGTGCCAACACACAGATTTCAATTTCCAGAAAGCAGATATAACTCAGTGATACAGCCTGTCCCTGATAGCTGGCAGTGCCAAGACAGAGATTAAAATTTTCAGAAGTATGCTATGCCTCAGTGATACACCCTTATAGCTGGCAGTGCCAACACACAGATTCAAATTCACAGAACTCTGGTATAAGTCAGTGATACAGCCTGTCCCTGATAGCCTTTGCAGTGCCAACACACAGATTCCAATTTCCAGAAAGCCGATATAACTCAGTGATACAGCCTGTCCCTGATAGCTGGCAGTGCCAAGACAGAGATTAAAATTTCCAGAAGTATGCTATGCCTCAGTCATACATCCTTATAGCTGGCAGTGCCAAGACACAGATTCAAATTTCCAGAAAGCAGATATAACTCAGTGACTCAGTGATACAGCCTGTCCCTGATAGCTGGCAGTGCCAAGACAGAGATTAACATTTCCAGAAGTATGTTATGCTGCAGTGGTACACCCTTATAGCTGGCAGTGCCAAGACAGAGATTAACATTTTCAGAAGTATGCTATGCCTCAGTGATACACCCTTATAGCTGGCAGTGCCAACACACAGATTCAAATTCACAGAACTCTGGTATAAGTCAGTGATACAGCCTGTCCCTGATAGCCTTTGCAGTGCCAACACACAGATTCCAATTTCCAGAAAGCAGATATAACTCAGTGATACAGCCTGTCCCTGATAGCTGGCAGTGCCAAGACAGAGATTAAAATTTTCAGAAGTATGCTATGCCTCAGTCATACACCCTTATAGCTGGTAGTGCCAAGACACAGATTCAAATTTCCAGAAAGCAGATATAACTCAGTGATACAGCCTGTCCCTGATAGCTGGCAGTGCCAAGACAAAGATTAAAATTTCCAGAAGTATGCTATGCCTCAGTGATACACCCTTATAGCTGGCAGTGCCAAGACAGAGATTACAATTTTCAGAAGTATGCTATGCCTCAGTGACACACCCTTATAGCTGGCAGTGCCAACACACAGGTTCAAATTCACAGAACTCTGGTATAAGTCAGTGATACAGCCTGTCCCTGATAGTCTTTGCAGTGCCAACACAGATTCCAATTTCCACAAAGCAGATATAACTCAGTGATACAGCCTGTCCCTGATAGCTGTCAGTGACAACACACAGATACCAATCTCCAGAAATCAGATGTAACTCAGTGATACAGCCTGTTATGCAACAAACAATCTCCTCTCCTCTCTGATTCACTCCAGCAAAAAAAAACACGTGCTGGGGCTGCGGGGAAGCCTTCTATAGTGTGCTGCGGGACTTAGCTCTGTGAGCCCATGATTGGGCAAAATTTGCCCAATCAGGACTCTGAGCCCTGATTGGCATAGTTTTGCACCTGACCTGTGGTCAGGTGCAAGGCTGTAGCCAATTACAAGCTTCAGGCCAGTGGAAAAGTGCATTGTGGTGCATTGTGGGTGAATACGCGGCGAACACGCGGAAATGTTCGATGTTCGCCGAACGGGAAATTTTTGAATCGAACTCATGTTCGGATCGAACCGCCAGCCCATCTCTCCTTCTGAGAGTGTTCAGTCTTTTTGTACAACTCCCAATTTTTAGTAGCATTGTACCTACACTTTACTAAAAAGGTTATACAACAACCACCACTCTTTCAATGGAAAAACGGTGGACTTCGTTTGGGAAATTTGGGGAACTACTATGAATCAACTATGGTGAATTTACTATTTAGGGAACAGGCATGGTAGTTCTTTGTAATTGTCAATGTTCTTTCCACTGTCATTTCTGACAAAATTGTCTCGCAAGGGTCTGAGCATTGTTTTCAATGGGATTTACACCGATGGTGCCACTGTTAATTTATTCCAAACATCACTGTAGTTTCTGTCGAAGATGTCTAACGTTGATTTTTCACCATTGTGTCTATTGGAGTTTGCCACTATAAATTCACAATATATATTCATCGGTGTTGCAAACAATGGTAAAACGCTAAATGGAGGATAGCTGTGACTCACTTATTTTCCAAAGAATAATGGGGGTTCTGTTGTTTGAAGTAACTTTGTCTGCCTGTCATGAATTTTGTTTCACTGGATAGTCAGTCACCATAAATGCAACATCAGTAACTTTTAATGTTGACAGTGTGACAGGCCCAAGGATGCACTTCTTGGCTGAGATACCCAGTCGGGTATCCAGGAGTCCATCACAGACAGCAACTACTATGTGAACCACAGAACATCATTTCCCCCTGTGATATATTTTTACGAGTGTCCACTCATAGGATGATGGCCAGGACAATTGTCAGGTGATAGTAGGACAAAAGGGTGGACGCTTATTCTCAGCATCAGCCCGGACTATATGTGTCCCCTATACAGTGTTACAAGAACTGCTATTGATGTCTGATGCTGTGAGCCAATGTTGCTGTCACTAAAACTGCATACAGGGAGACAGGTATAAAAGCATCCTTTTCCATATCCAAGGCAAGGAACATAAGTTGTTAGGGTGCTTGGAGTAGCTCTATAGTTAATGCCATCATGCTTTTAATGTTGGAACTCTGACTTTTTATTGTTTTGTTCCTAGATTCACCGGAGGACGAGGAGAAAAAAGAATGCTACTACAACCTCAATGATGTCAATTTCTGTGGCAATGTTCTCGCTGTTAATGTTACCAAGCAGGAGTGCTGTTGTACATTAGGAGCTGGATGGGGGGACAACTGTGAGATATTCCCATGTCCTGTCATAGAGTCTGGTAAGAGACAAATATCAGCACCTTTATAGTTAGCACCTCGCTGCCTCCCAAATAATGAATTTGTAGTGCAACTGCGAACCCAAGCAAATTATATACCTATATGTGATAAGATACCTAAATAATATGACATCTATTTTTTAAAAGCTGAATAATTATGACATTTTTTTAATACCATGTACAGAACAGAGTAGTCTAGCAGTGCACAGCATTGTAATAACTAATTCCAAACGCTAATTCCTGATTGCGCTCCCCATGTTAAGTATAGGATACGCAGGTATAGCAAGCTCACACAATCACCAATGCACTAATGGATTTTTCAAGGGTTTAGCGTTTCGAGGGTAATATGGGGGGCATGAGTTAAAGTAACGTATCCTTTGTTAACGTTTACTCACATGAACGCTAACATTGTCATTCAATAGGGAATTGAGCTGTAGGTGTGTTTATAATAAGTATGAATACATTCCAATGCATCTTTACCACGCGTTGCAATATGACAGTGTTACTTTAATTACATTTGCATTCCTAACTGTATTTTTTTTTCTTTCTATAGATGAGTACCTTGAAATGTGTCCTAAAGGAAAAGGCTACATCCCATCCCATGATACCATTTATGATGCGAATGGCATAACATATCAGGGTAAGACCCCACTCTATTGTATGTGTCCGTCTTTAATATCTCAAACGTTTTTTGCTAAATTTTTTGATCTTGAACTGATTGGTACCACAGCCAGTTGGCAATGTATATACTACCAGTACAACTGTAGAGGGCCTAGGGATATCCATGGGACATAGACCCCTGCCAAACCAGACCAGTGGTGCAATAATGGATCTCGAGATATTTGATGCCCCGCTTGGTACCAATTACTTTAACCTATTCATCAAATATCATAATATCTCTCAACATTGAAGTCATAATTCAGGAGCTACAAGAAACAAAGGGTCCAGCATCAGCACACAGAAACTCAAATATTTAGCAGTGGTATTTCACCCAAAAGGTTGTGCAGAAATTCAAAGTGGAAGCACTATACACTCTAGACCATGTGTCTTCTCTCCCCAACACATAAAACAAAGATAAAAAAAATATACATCTTTAGGGTGCAGTGCATCCACATAAGTTCGGTCCTTGTGAATTAAAGGCCATACATTTATTGCAAAGAGAAAAACAAATGTATAACATAGTGTTATCTGTAAATTCATAACCAAATAAGGCAATGGTGGTGGTCACGAGTGTCAACTCATACAATTTTGAGCCTTTTGATAGGGTTTACAGTATTGCGCAGTTGGGTTGTCTTGGTTCACCCATCAACCTTTCATAGAGAATTCAAAGAATGACAGTCACTTTATCTGCCAGACAGACCAAGAGAGCTTGAAAATACCATAACAAAAAACAATAGTGCAGGTGTTATATATATATATATTTTTTAAAACAAGCAGGGAGAATAGTGATGTGGGACTTCACTATTACACTGTCTTGGTTGTGCCGAACTTTCCCAATACCGTGGCACTTACATGGAAGTGCTGAACCATAAAGCTGTACAGTATAATTCAAGAGATACTACTTGCAAAACTGTTTAGTACAGTAGTGCTAAACTGACAAGGAATATACAGGGTTATCCAAAGAGATCCGAATTGCTTGAGAAAGGTAACCGAATGCTGAAAATCAGCGTTCGGTTACTTTTCCTGGACATTCGGCTATCCAGAGAGCAGGCAATTCGCCAAATCCTGGCGAATTGCCTGCACATACGGTGCCTGTTCGGTCCCTGTTCGAGGGCAGTGAAATCCCCATGAAAAAGCACTGCTTCGGCTATTCAGAGAACACAAACCAGCAGTGAAAGGTTCCTCTAATGCTCTGCCATTCGGTGGTTTAATTCGGCAAATTTATTCAGGAGAATCCCATAGGCTTCAATGTTAAAAATATTCCCGTTTTAATTCAATATCTAATAAACCGTTCATTATAAAATTCGGCAGCAAAAAGTCTCTTTATTTATAGATTTTTTAGGATACTTTAAGCATTTTTCAGATTTTTTTTTTTTTTTTTAAAAGTCCGATTTTTTTTGATTTTTTTTTTTCAGTTTACTTATTTTTTTTGTAACAGCCCTCTTTATTATCATTCCCTGGACCTCCTGTGAAAATTTCAGACATTTTCGCTCAGTAGTTTCTTTGCAAACAGCGTTTCTTTTTCCCAGATTCATACAAATGGTTTTTCTAATTTATTCACTGCCTCCTCTACATCACAGCTGCTTCGGCTCTGTGTGATTCGGCTCCTTTTCGGCTTTTTCGAAGGTTAATCCAGATGTTTTTGCTTGTTTTCAGCGTGCATTCGGTTAGTTTGCGGTTAGTTTTCGTCAGGTTTGCGGCAGCTTTTCTCTGCAATTCGGGGACCCTGTGGTGCTTGCTGAATACACCGCAGGGTCACCGAAATGCAATCGGCAAAAGGAACCGAATTGAAGAGAACGAAAAGTCACCGAACGTGCGGTGACTTTTCGAATCTCTTTGGATAACCCTGATAGTTTTGATTTTGACATAGGTTTTATTTTATAGGTTGATTAAACTGCAACACTGCTTGCTTACACGGTAGATTAAAATTTTCAGATCAGGTGGAAAAGGTGTGGGTTGGTGTGACACTCAAAAAAAAAAGATGTAGACACAGTATATTCTGGACACTGATCAGCTAAAATTAAATGAAAGTAGAAAATACATATGGTATGTGCTAATTGAGAAAATCAGAGCGAGCACTGGTGATAACCCCCCGTCAGAAGCATTGCAGACAGTATAAAATGTGGAATATAAGGGGGTAACCCTGGAACATGAATAAATATAAAGGGATACTGTGCTGTTGAGAGAAAAATGAAATAAAACTTAGCTTTTAACTTTTAGAACGACAATATTAAAAGTCTCAGTAACCTTTGACAACAAGTTAGGTACCACAGTGAACAAAAAGGATTGACTCAATGTGTCTGGCATGAAAAGGAATATGGCCTACTCAGGTCCATATATGTTTAACAATATATGTAAGCCGGTAACACTGCAGAAAGCTCCTGGGTACACACACTTCTAAACCTACTTCAGTTAATAGAGCAGAGAAGCGAGCCTTCGTGGGTCCGCAGTAATAGAAAGAGACAGAAAGAGTATCTTAGTGTAGTAGGGTAGAGAAAATAGATCTGCAGTTAGCCAGCGCTGGGAGCGCTCCAAACCAGCATATGCAGAGCTGCAGCAAATAGGATGACAAAAAGGCTACCAGAGAACAGCAAAATAACAAAGATTAAAATTGCAAAATGCTTCACTCCTGGCTTATTTTTCTGCACACAGATTGTCTGTTTGTCACTCTGTATACTCCTGATGACGCCAATTTCTATGGCGAATCGCGTAGAGTAATGAAGTGAAGCTTTTTGCAATTTTAATCTTTGTTATTTTGCTGTTCTCTGGTAGCCTTTTTGTCATCCTATTTGCTGCAGCTCTGCCTATGCTGGTTTGGAGCGCTCCCAGCGCTGGCTAACTGCAGATCTATTTTCTCTACCCTACTACACTAAGATACTCTTTCTGTTTCTTTCTTATTACTGCGGACCCACGAAGACCCGCTTCTCTGCTCTATTAACTGAAGTAGGTTAGAAGTGTGTGTACCCAGGAGCTTTCTGCAGTGTTACCTGCTTACATATATTGTTAAACATATATGGACCGAGTAGGCCATATTCATTTTCATGCCAGACACACTGTAAAAAATATTCTAAATTATGATTGTGACAGATCTCAGTACTCTGACGGGTCACATATGGCAGTGCCCCTTACTTGCTGGACCCCTGTGTTCTCCCCAGACAGATTATCATGCCTTTCTCCAGTTCTCAGGCGAAGCTTAAGGACCAGGACACGTAGAGAGCCTGCTAGCATCCCCCAGAAATAAGACGAGATTGTATATCTGGAAGTTTTCAGGGTCAAAATGGGACGCCTTAATTTGGGTTAGGTACACATTTTTATACAGTCAACCTGGTTTATTTACATACACAAAAATCTTCCCTAGAAAATGTCGGGAGACTTAATTAACAAGGACATATAATGGAATAAACATTGCGTAACACTCCTAAATGAGGCCAGACAATGGCCATCGTGATGATAAACAAAATTACAGTCTAACGATAGTAGATAATGAGACAGTGTTTGCCTGACAAAGCAGATTAACCAACTATTCAAATATACAGCAGATATTAACATACACATGGACTATACATTAGACAGATAGACAATAATATTATTCTTGCATAACACAGATTGCACAAACATTCTGCAACAAGAGAGGGCAAGAAAATGATATAGAACATCCTACAAATATACCTCCAGGTCTATGCACCCAAAGTCCAAAGTGACATATGTCACAGTGATTCTATAATTGTGGTGCCTAGAGAGATATCTGGTATACCTTCCAGACCTTCTGACGATACCTAAGTAGGCTGAAACAATTGACGAGATTCCTTCTGTAGAGACTTTTTGCCATTTCAGTACTGGCCACTCTTTTTTGGTGATAACAGTCTGATTTGCATATGGTCACATCTTCTTTGTAATGGCACCATTGAGCTAAAACATCATGAGATCTGAACAGGAATTCACTGACAGACAGGCTGTTTTTGCCATGGCCTGTTCTCTGTCTTCTCACAAAGCTGTTATTGTTCATAATTGTTGAATTCTAGTTAGTATTGACAATTTAGAGTGTTACAAAAATTTTTTTATGTGAGTATAAAAGAAGTTGATTATATAAGACGGGAAAACAACAATGGCATTGTAGTTGCTTACCCCATGAACAAAACACATACGGGGTTATTCAGAGAAAGGCAAAAACCAGGAGAATTGGAAGGAGAAGAGAACAATCTAGACCATATAGCCAATTGGAAAGTAAGATAAATGGGAGATTTTTTCCTGGTTTGGCTATTTTGACCTAGAGTTTTCACTTCTCCAGTGATTCTCCTGAGTTTCACCTTTCTTTGAATAGACCCGATAGCTTCAGTTGTTGATCCTATTCAGATAATTACTTTCCTGTAAATATGACTACATACATTGTTAATTCACATTATTTAAAAAATGAAAATCATTACCATTAACTAGTTATGATATTCTTTTAATTTAAATTACTTTTTGTATCACTTCTGCAGATGCTGATGAGTGCATCTTATTTGGAAAAGAAATTTGTAAGAATGGCTTTTGCTTAAATACTGAATCAAATTTTGAATGCTACTGTAAACAAGGCACATATTATGATCCTGTGAAATTTCAGTGCTTAGGTAAGTACGGTGTTAAAAATAATAATTGAATGTTTGCTTCAGGAAAAGTTAAAATACCAATCAATTATTTATATAGAATGCTTTCCTCTCGTGGAGTTAATGGGTTAGGTTACCTTAAAATAAAAAACAATTATATGCATGTTACCAACATATTCATTTGTCATTTTAGATGTTTGATGGTGTACGGCATTGATACTGCTTATGGAATTAAAATAAAAAATCTGTAAGGCATTTCTTCTATATACAGGGATGGTTCGCAGTGACAGGCAGAGTGGGTGCCATATCTCAGGCTGCCCTCATAACATTCACTCTCTCCATAACATCACCGCCCGGGGTCTGTTCTTCTGCTGCTCATGTGACACCTGTCAGACCCTGCAAAGCAATGTTTCTCAGTCTGAATTCTGGCAGATGTTCTGTTATTGAGAATCGAGTACGACCAGCAATAACATGCCCCTGGTCCAGACTCCGACTGATACCCATACATAGACATATAACTCAGATCGAGATACAAACACACACATGGCTATATACACACACACATATGTCATTTAGGGAGGACACTGGAGGCAGACTCGGAAACTAGTCTATTCCCTGACTTCTTAGTTGGTATCACAAACTAGTATTGGGCCATTTATGCCAAAAGCAAATTTTTCTCTTGGATATTATTTTTTCTATTTTTCTTTATACATTTGATATGTTTGCGATCAATGGGAAGGCCAGTCTCTGCCCTTCCCAATGACACCTCACTTGACCTTGTAAAGTGTATGGAACTGAAGATACTCTTCCCCTTTTGAGTGGGAAGTGGTTTAGTCTTGCCCAGATCCTCAGCTCTGGGAGCCCTTTGCTCACATGTCAGGGCTTAGAGAACTTTGGGAACTAGCCTTATCCAATGGTATCAAAGCCTTCCTACATTAACGGCCACTGTATTGCCTGGAGCATTCAGCCCTCCTGCTGTCACATGATATGCTGAGCTGGAAGCATGTCACATCCTGCAGATATAAAAGGGAGACCTGCACTGGATTTAGGTGTGTTTTTAAAGGAAACTAACGGAAGGAGAGACAGGAGGGGATTAATGTTTAAACTTTTGATTTCCTACCCCCTCCCTATAGCAGGAGTGACCAAACTTGGCCCTCCAGATGTTTCAGAACTACATTTCCCATAATACTCAGCCAATCATTAAGTCAGCAGAGCCTTGTGGGTAATATAATTCCAAAATATCTGGAGGGCCAAGGCTGAACACCCCTGCCCTATAGTATCCCTTTAAGTTATAAACTTTTCATTTGGCTGTTTAATATTCAATAATGTTTTAAGCACTTGCATATGGGGAACTCCTGTGATTGTGGCTTGTGCGCAGGTCATTCTCCATTAAAGCCAAGTTGGACCTCCAGAAAGGTAACACACCCTTTTTTCGTATTATCCTGGATTGCCTTCACATGCTAGGTTCATTTATAGGTCTAATATGGAATTTGCTTTTGTGAAGACTGATTATCCAGCTCATTTTTGAAATTTAACGCCACGCTCCCTCCTTAAAATCACCTTCAAGTCGTCGCTTAAACCACTGAAAATCCCTCAGAAGGACTCACACATAGTTCTGCTGGATAAGCGGAAAACGCGTTGACTTAGCACTATACCAACAAGTCTAAAAGCCACAACAAAAGAACACTTTCGACATTTCCTCCCATCCATAAACGTATCCCCTTTCATGGTTTCATATGATGGTTAACTCTCTGCTTGCAAACCCAGCTAGTATGGACAAACCTCAGCAAAAGGGAAATAAAACCCCACTGCTTTTAATGTGACCAGAAAAGATTTTTTTAAAAAGTGGTTTGGCTGTAATTCTCTTTCATTTACTTTCAGATAACGATGAATGTCAGGACCCGTCTAGTTGTATTAATGGAGAATGTATAAACACAGACGGGTCATACAGCTGCTTCTGCTCACGCCCTATGGTTTTAGATATAACGGGAAAGAGATGTATAAGACCCCTGGATGCAGTTGGTAGGTTCTCAAGCCGTCCTGTGTTGTGTTTCGTACTGATCTTATGCTTAAGCAATATATCCTCCCTTAATACAATATCTATAACTATGTCTCCAGTACCAAGGGTAGTCATTACATTGGTTTGTGGGTGTCACAAACCAAACTTACTCACTCCATCTGCATTTCAGCTGTCACTGCTGAACTCTCCATGCCATGACTCTCTTGTTTTCTGCAGCCACCGTCACTTCTGGTCGGCAAAGTGGACAACTGGGAGTGTTATGCGAGTGATTTGGTTTAGGGGATACGATAGAAAGTGCGGATTTATTTAAAATGGATACATTTACTAGACATCTACAAAATCTAGAGATCAGTGAGCTAATGTGAACACTTTTCTAACAGGTTTGCTTTAAAGGTTATCAATGTTAATGTGTCTTTGACTCATCATGTGTCACATATTTCTCGCTGTGTCCAACTTATTCATTCCGAGAGGTCAGGTAGCCATGTGAATTAGCCATGTGCGCATTGGAGTAGAAGCTGATTAGCCTGCAATGCCTTGCTGCATCTCTTTGAAGTCTAGAGGTGAAGCTGACAAAACATACAGGGTTATCCAAAGAGATCCGAATTGCTTGAGAAAGGTAACCGAACGCTGAAAATCAGCGGTGGTTGCCTTTCCTGGCCATTCGGCTATCCAGAGAGCAGGCAATTCGCCAAATCCTGGCGAATTGCCTGCACATACGGTGCCTGTTCGGTGCCTGTTCGAGGGCAGTGAAATCCCCATAGAGAAGCAATGCTTCGGCTATTCAGAGAACACAAACCAGCAGTGAAAAGTTCCTCTAAGGCCCTGCCATTCGGTGGTTTAATTCGGCAAATTTATTCAGGAGAATCCTATAGGCTTCAATGTTAAAAATATTCCCGTTTTAATTCAATATCTAATAAACCATTCATTATAAAATTCTGCAGCAAAAAGTCTCTTTATTTATAGATTTTTTAGGATACTTTAAGCATTTTTGTGATTTTTTTTTTTTTAAGTTTACTTATTTTTTCTGTAACAGCCCTCTTTATGATCATTCCCTGGACCTCATATGTAAATTTCAGACATTTTCGCTCAGTAGTTTCTTTGCAAACAGCGTTTCATTTCGACAGATTCATACAAACGGTTTTGTTAATTTATTCACTGCCTCCTCTGTGTCTCAACTGCTTCGGCTCTGTGTGATTCGGCTCCTGTTCGGCTGCTTCGCTGCGTGTGATCGGCTCCTGCTCGGGTTTTTCGAAGGTTAATCCAGATGTTTTTGCTTGTTTTCGGCGTGCATTCGCTGGGTTTTGCGGTTAGTTTTCGTCAGGTTTGCGGCAGCCTTTCCCTGCAATTCGGGGACCCCGTGGTGTTTGCTGAATACACCGCAGGGTCACCGAAATGGGATCGGCAAAAGGAACCGAATTGAAGAGATCGAAAAGTCACAGAACGTGCGGTGACTTTTCGAATCTCTTTGAATAACCCTGATAGTATAGAAATAATAACAGTAGAAATCTATACTCATGCAAAAGCCCACACTTCACCCCTCTCCATTTTGTCAGTGATCAAAGGCAAGAAGTAAAGATCAGCTTCATAAACCCATTGCGCCTGACTGAAACATTGAATTACAGCCCTGTCCTCAGATGATTCGACCACAGCATTCCAGGCTTGGTTTGTTTTGGATTGTCTCATTGCATTTATTTTCAAAATAAGAAATAGTGTGACTTATTAGGCCAAACCACATCTCGTCTAAAATTACTCTCCTTGTAAGGCTAATTAGTATTTTAATGCCTAGAAACCCTGTGTAACATAATTCTTTTTTGTCCTCTCTTACTTGAGTTAATTTTACATGGTGTATAGTATACCAATACCAATAAATGATCAAAAGTTACTGCTAAATTGCTCACTGGCTCTCGTTTTTTTATGAAATGGATTTTTTTACTCTTGTAAATCTATCCTCATTATGTTTATTTTTGTGAAATAAAACTGATATGTGCAGAGAATGCTCTGTATTTTTCTAAACTTCATTATTTAATTACCTTGCAGCAGCAAAAGTCTTTCTATGTAAAACACACTAAAAATTGAATATTCTGTGCTTGTACCTTCTTATTTAGAAAAATTATCACATACAAAGTCTATTACGTTGCCAAGAACAACAATTTATCAAAAACAAATAAATTGTCTTTTGACTTGATGGTCAGCTGTAGTAAAACCATATGCGCCATGTTGCAATGGAGCCATTGGCTTAGGAGCTCGGGCCGTTAATGTCACTGCAGGTAGACGTGATATTAAGCACTCAAGTCGCTATCGCAACCGAGCCACGCAGTTTGCAGAGCCACGCACGGATGTTGTACTTACTGGTAGTTAACACCCCCAATAATTTTTTGAGGATTTATTAATTTGCAGGTAGCCAAGGATGAGCAAGCTATTCCAACCTAGCTCGCTGTTCTCAGCCGAAGCTGGTATACTGCAAAGAATACTAACTCTGAAGTTCTGGTGTTAAGTGATTTTCCTTTTGCGAAATCACAAACCACTTTAAATATTACACGATTATCAGAATAAATTATCGTGATGCAGTTTTAATTGATGCACATCTGGAAAAACCAGTGAGAAACAATATGCATATTCTTATACCGTATATGATGTTTACCACAGTAGGGCCCATATTACATAGTTGGTGCTAACTTAACCAGAGCTGTTGTAAACTTAAAACCTCCATAGGCTATAATGGCTCTGGTAAATTTACAACAGCTCTGGTTAAGATAGCACCAACTATGTAATATGGCCCTAAATATATTTGAAATATTTGGGGCTATATTCCATAATTCGCACTAATGTAGCGCGCATCAATATGTAAGCGTTAACGCGTGGATAAGTGTATTTAACGCATTCCATCCTTAGTACAATCCTGATGCTACCCCCTTTAGTAATCCGACAGCGCATCAGCGTTTGCTTGAGCTTACTGTACTTTGCGCATCCTATACTTAACATGGGGAACGCAAACCTATAGTAGCGTAACGATAAGCAAGGTATGCCAAAGTGCTAGCGCTAATTACCGCAGGCATGAGGACAGTCATATTCTAGCTACACTTAAAAGCTGTCGCTACATGATTCCACATTTACAGAATCATGTAGCACCCCTAAAAACCCACTCTTTATATCCCATACTCACCTCTGATCCCGCGGCAGGAAATGTGGCTCGATCTGCTGCTTCTTGTGGCTGGGAGCAGAATGAGAATGGGAACAAATATTTCCCAGTCTCCCTCCACGATCACTCGACGTTGCTGCACGATCTCGTGAGAGTGACATTGCGCAGGACGCCCGGCCCAGAAGTGCAAACCTCCCTGATGGAGTACTATGGACTGCAGTAGGTGATACTTCTATTGATGTGGAAGCCACAAGTATCCCAGTGGTTAGCGCTGCGTTCTGGGGCGAGGTGCTGAGGTAGCACCAGGCCTGGAATAGCTACAGGGAAATCTGCAAGTGCAGATTTTCCCAGTTAGTGTCCCCATGTTAGCGCAAACTAGGGAATAGGGCCCCTGGTTGGCCCTGCTCAGTGTGTCCCTCATAGGGTTCCTGCCACATCCCTTGCTCTCCTCCAGTTGTTTGGAATCGTAGAAGGAAAAATTCTGAAATATGAAATTCTTGTGGTCTCAAGCACTATGGATAAAGGGGTGTCAACCTGTATACACAATACTTAAGTACACATTGTGCCAAGTCCCACCCACAACTTAGAACAGCAGTTTTGTACTAACAGTTATGGAAAGACAGCCTCTAGTTTTCTAGTTTAACAGCAGGTGCAAGTTTTCCCTGTAAATGTCCCCATTTTAGCACGAAATAGGGAATAGGGCCCATAGCAGGGTGTAATCCCAAATGTTGTTGACTAGCCTACAGATAAACTGAATAAAGTGTCTCACGTTTAATTCAAATCATGATGTGCGGTTCTAGAAATCAATTTATTGTGTCTGTCACACAGAACCAACAGAAGAAGCTGATGTTTTCCAAGACCTGTGTTGGCAAGATCTTAATGATGACTTTGTGTGCAGTCGTCCTTTGGTTGGGAAGCAGACGACCTACACAGAATGCTGCTGTTTATATGGAGAAGCGTGGGGAATGCAGTGCGCTCTGTGCCCAATGAAAGACTCGGGTGAGACAATTTACTTTTTATTCAGGCCAATATAGAAATGAATTAAGTGGGAAATTATAGATTTCTTCTATATTATTGAATTTTACACCAAGTAATTTGTTGCTTGGGCAGTTTTATTGTTATTATGGTGATGATCTCATTTAATTTTATAAACACTTAAAAATTGTTTCTAAAATGGTATCTTTATCTATTTTTTCAGTGCTTAATCTGTATTTCAGATTTTTACAAAGTTGTATTTGACATGAGTAACTATATTTAAGGCTAGGGTCAGACGAACGCATTTTCGCGTTGTCTGTGAAAAAGTGCGTTCGAACGAATGGACGCATTTTTTCACGGAGTACGCGATAGCGGTCATACATAGAAACATAGAAACATAGAAAGATGTCGGCAGATAAGAACCTTTCGGCCCATCTAGTCTGCCCAATTACATGGATACTTTACCTGGATTTATCTTTTGTTTAGGATAGCCTTATGCCTATCCCATGCTTGCTTAAATTCAATTACTGTTTTGGCCTCTACCACTTCTACTGGAAGACTGTTCCATGTATCCACCACCCTCTCAGTAAAATAATGCTTCCTGATGTTACTTTTAAACCTTTGCCCCTCTAATCTAAGACTATGTCCTCTTGTTTTGCTACTTTGTTTCCATTTAAATATACTCCCTTCCTCTACCTTGTGGATTCCCTTTACGTATTTAAATGTTTCTATCATATCTCCTCTGTCTCGTCTTTTTTCCAAGCTGTACATGTTAAGATCATTAATCCTTTCCTGGTAACTTTTCTCCTTCAAGCCGTACACCATTTTAGTAGCCCTTCTCTGAACTCTCTCTAAGAGGTCTATATCCTTCTGGAGATACGGTCTCCAGTACTGCACACAGTACTCCAAGTGAGGTCTCACCAGTGCTCTGTACAGTGGCATACGATGCGCATTTGCATCCGTGATTTGTACGGATCATCAATAAAACACTTTGTGCATCTGGACGTTATGTTGGCCGGACATTAGCAGTGTCTGACATCTCCAATTCACGCACACACGCCTCTAGCGGACGCAGCGCACTCTGTACAACCGTACTAGAGGTTTTACGTTCTCGACAAAATGCGTTCGTTTTCCACTTGCGTTGCGCAGCCGGACTTTTGTGCGACCGTACTTCGTATATTGGCCGTCATTGCCTGGCACTTGCTGCTACTACGGCCGTGATTAAGTGCGCCTGCACGCGCGTTCGCACTGCGCTCGTCTGACCCTAGCCTTACTGGATATAGAGTTTTAAATGTTGTTTGTTTTCAGTATAACTGTTGACAATCAATATACATCTGATTTACTGACATAGAAAACATTTAGCTATTGGTTCTGAACCGCCATTTATAAAGAAGATAAATTTGTCTTCCTTTGTTCTAGACACATGGTAGATGTATAAACTCTGGGTGTAAATGAGGGCTGCCTTAACAATGTGAGACATTCACACATCTACTATCAGGGTTATTCAGAGAAAGGTGAAAACCAGGAGAAGAAAACAATCTAGACCAAATAGCCGATTTGGAAAGTGAGATAAATGGGAGAATTTTTCTGGTTTGGCTATATTGACCTAGAATTTTCACTTCTCCAGTCATTCTCCTGTTTCACCTTTCTTTGAATAGACCTGTATGTGTTTTAGACATGTAATCCAGCAGAGATCATTTACATTTTGGTAGATTTTTGTTTTCTTTTGAAATTCAAATACTGTATTTCCACTTTCTGCTCAAAAATAGTTAAATAGTTGTGATATATTTGAAGATATATATATCTTCAAATAAATTTTATAGTCACTTGATGACATGTTGGTTGATGTTGCTGGTGGCATTACTTTAATTTTACTTCAAACCCTTAGGGCACTATTCCATAGTGAACGCTAATGGTACCGTTCAGATGAGTAAGCGTTAACGTTGGGATAAGTGACTTAAAAGCATGCCCCCCATATTACCTTCCTAACTAACCTGTCAAAAATCAGTGCATCAGTGACTGCGCAAGCTTACTGTACTTTGTGCATCCTATGCTTAACATGGGGAGCGCAATCATTAATTAGCGTTAGAATAAGTAAGGTATTACAACGTCCTAGCGCTAATTACCGCAGGGATGCGCAAGCCAAAATTTTAGCTACTCTTCTAAGCTTGTACTAAATGATGTGCTTTTGCAAAATCATTTAGCACCCCTAACCCCCCATCCCTCCAATAAGTCTGATACGCACCTCTCATTTCGTGACGAGAATGGTTGCCCGATCCACCGCTTCTTGTCCCCAGGAGCAGAGTGAGACTGGGAACAAAAAGTTCCCAGTCTCCCTCACTGAACACTCCGCGGTGGTGCGCATTCTTGCTGACCACGCAGGGCTTGCAGCCCTGAAGCGCAAACCTCCATGGAGTCCTATGGACTCCAGGAGGTGATACTCGAGGTGCATTGAATTGCTTTCGCGTGTATCACTGAGGTTAGCAGTGCGTTCCAAGGCAAGGTGCCGAGGTAGCACCTGCCCCGGAATCTTATGCTAGAATGGGAATGCTACAGGGAAAACTGCAGGTGCAGATTTTCCCCATTTGCATCCCCATTTTAGCATTAACCAGGGAATGGGGCCCTTAGTTTTGAAGATATAATATCATATGCCCTACTTTGCATATATATATATGGTTGTGCATATTAACAGCATAGTATATTAAAGCATATTCAGTTCCGAAGATGGAATAATTATTTATCTTAAATAGTTGAATTGGCTTACAAATGAGCTTTCACACTTAGACCCAATACATAGTACCCACTCTGGTATTTTTCTAATACAGTGTAACATATACTATTTCTTTAACACCAAATGACTATTATTGAAAGAAGGATTTACAGTTCAGACAAGGCTATAATGTGTCTTCTGCACAAGACAAATTGTATTTTCCAGAAGTGTAGGTTGAGCTATAAATGTGTTTTCTTAACAAGCAGTAGCCATTAAAAACAATATGTTTGAGGTTTCCTTAAACCAGTCATACTCCCTTGCTCCTCTGTTTCCCGAGAGGCTGCTGATGCAGGTCCCAGACATCAGGAAGGATGTGTGGCTGTCTGACCAAAGTTACAACCATCTGGAAAACAGTCTATAAATTGTTCTCTTTCTAAAATGTTGTCTTGAAACCGTCTCTGAATGTAAATTTAGATTTTGAGCCTTTATGGAAGAATAGAGTTTGGCCCCTAAGAGGTTTTTCCACTCTTCATGTACATTTGTGAAATGGCATTTAAATCATTCTTCACAGAAAATTTGAATGGTTAATATATACTTCACCACTGATGTATTTAACATTTTGTTATTCCAGAAAAAATGTTTACTGTCATATAAATTTATATATCACCAGAGTACAGTAGTATGTAGTGATACCTTTTTTATTGGACTACCGTTCCATTTAACAGACAGGCTTTAGAGAGTATAACACTCTTCTTCAGGTCTGGAAGCTTTACTAAGGAAAATCATAGAATGGAACATTAAACAGCAGAGTAGAAGGGGGGAGGGGGTTAGCATGGGTTGTCATAAATACTAAATAGTGGAATAGCATGGTTTAAAAAGGTAAACAAACACAGGAGGGAACATAGGCCCGTAAAACAACAGAGATAAGCATCCTGAGGTGCATCTAATGAATGTGCCTGAAGAGGAAGACATCAATGAAATAACTCCAAAAAACAAAAACACATAAACAATGCACAATGCTGAATGTTACGTGACATTACGGTAGTGAGTTAAAATGCCAGAATCTACATTGAGCCCCTCCTTTTTAGTGTTAAAATATGTGATCATTTTATTTCAAAAGTCCTACGTTCATGAGTCTTTAAAATTTCCTTTGAGGATTTTAATCCTGAGGATTTTAATCTTGAGGTTGTGGATGGAGTGGACTGTCAGATTGAAGTGATGTCCGACCGGTGTACAATATTTATCTTCCAGGTGGCTCTTGATTGAGTGTCTGCAAATTCATTCTGAGATTCAGTTTAATCTATTCACGCCGGGCTGGCTGTGCCTGGTGGGAGGGAGTTAACACCAATGGGGCGCTTTAAAACTTAACCCCTCCTCTGGCCCGCCTAGCCGCTGACGTAACACAACTTACTCAACAACAGCCAATGATACAAAACCTTTTGAACTGAACAGAGTTAACCTGGCCAATTTTTAAGAAGTATAGATCTGGACTATGTAACAAGTGGTGTATGAAACCTTTATATTCTTTTGTTATAGAGGACTTTGCTCAACTGTGCAACATTCCTGTGCAAAGATATAGACAGCCTTACGGAGAAGATGGACTTGACTTTTCAGAGCAGTACATTCCACCTGAAGATCCATACATTCTTCAAGAAGGTAAGTAATAAAGAAGAACCATATACGTCAGTATGTATATTCCTTAAATGTAATTGGATGTCATGAATGCGCATCTTGGAACACCACAAATGTTTTTTATTGGTCTACAAGCCTTTTATTTTATTATTTTTTGTTAAGGATTCATATTGCAGTGGAATACTCCTTTGTCTATATTTTAATTATAATAAATTTATTGGCACATATTTATGTAAGTTTACTTATATGAAAAAACGGAACACCCTCCCGCTCTGATGGACTTGGGTATTACTACTCTTTCAGTATTGGCATTCCTACTATTATGGCACAGGCTATCAAGTATCGTTTTCCTTTTTCAAAATGTACACTTGCAACTCTGTTTAGACATAGGGCAAAGCAAGTAAAAGAAAATTAATTTACAAATAGTATAAACCAGGGAGGCTTGTTTGTAGGGGCTTTTAGGGCAGTGTCCCTCCACTTTTTTTATTTTTCAGTAAAAATATAATTCAATAAATAAAAACATTTAAACTATATATTTATTCTGTTGGGTCTTTACATTTTTTTGTGTCCTCTAACATGTGTCTTATTAAAAAAAAAAGGTTAAATCATCAGTGTGGTAATTAGCGTTAGGACTTTGTAATTTTATTATTATTTTTTATTTATAAAGTGCCAGCATATTCCGCAGCGCTGTACAATACATTGAACAACATTTGACAGACAGTACAGGAGGAGATGAGGGCCCTATTCCCGTAGGAACTCACAATCTAGAAGGGTTGGGGTTGGAAACAGGAGGAGAGGACTACAAGCTGAGAGTGGTGGACTGCTTGTGTCAGTGAGTCGGGTGATAGGCTTCCCTAAATAGGAAAGTTTTAAGGGAGCGTTTGAAGGAAGAGAACTTAGGGGAAAGTCTGACAGTACGAGGGAGAGCGTTCCAGAGAATGGGGGCTGCACGTGAGAAGTCCTGCAGTCTATCATGGGGAGAGGTGATGCGGGGAGAAGCTAGGCGCAGGTCACTGTTTGACCTTAGGGAGTGGGCCGGGGTGTATTTGGTGATTAGTGAGGACAGGTAGTGGGGAGCTGAGTTAGTGAGGGTTTTGTAGGTAAGGATAAGGATTTTGAATTTGATTCTGCAGTGGCTGGGGAGCCAGTGTAATACCATACTTATCCTAACGCTTATTGCAGATTGCACTCCCCATGTTAAGCATAGGATACGCAAAATACAGTAAACTCGCACAATCGCTGATGCGCTGATTTTTTAACAGTTTAGGGTTAGGAAGGTAATCTGGGGGGCACGTGTTAAAGTCACTTATCCTGACGTTAAAGCTTACTCACCCAAATGCTACAGTTAGCGTTCACTAAGGAATAGTGCTCACTGTGTTTATTTGAATATATTTAATTCCTTCAATGTATCATAAAAAAGTAAATACATTTTAAATTAAAAACATGTACCTGTACATACTGAAGACTGTTAATATTTAAGTCTATTTTCCAAAAGTTCTATTGTGCTATGAAATGCGAACTGTATTTTAATTTTCAGTACTGAGTGGGTTAAAGTATTTTCCACTGTGGGATTTCTCCAGTTTTCCTACTTTCTGACTTAAACACAATATAAGCATAAACACGAGATAACCATACACAGTAAATTGTTTCTGCTTTCCAATGTGAGTCATCACACAGATAATTTTTGCCTTGTAGCTGTAGATGTGGCAAGTTAATTTGAAATGCAAACGTTTTGTACAGTACACAGTTTTTTTCTGTGCATAAGTAGCCGTGAAAATGAATCTATGTTAATGGACACAAACCAATGACAAACTATAGCACAGAAGGTGTAATTTACAAGCTAAAACATAATGGGCACTATCACCTGGTGTGAGCTAACCCTAGCATCAGCATGTTTTTGCGTTAGCGCCAGGTTAATTCAGTCTAGCGCCTGACCAACAGATCATTTACCTCCCGCTAGAAACGGGAAAAATTAACTTAGTGCATCGCTAATAGCGATTCATACCGCAAGCTTACTGTACTGTCCACGTCCTATACTTAACATGGGCAGCAATGGAGATCTCTAGCGCTTTTGTAACTAACAGATCACTTGGTGCCAGTGATAATTTCTGGAGGGACGCTAATGACAAAATATTACTTACTGCTCAACTCTGGGGCTCATTCAAACAAAACCATAAAAAAACAGGTCCCCGTCCAAAATTAACAGTCAATTAACAGACAATTGAAAGGAATGCAGCACAGGTGTTCTCTTGGCCCCATACACAATAGCAATGGAGCTGGTCAGCAATATCGCTGCTGTTGCAGTAGGCTCTATTATGTTATATATGTATCCTTTATCCACATATATCCTAATTCTAATATATTGCCTAATTTTAAACATTTTATGCTGGGCTGTATTCATAGTATGTAAGCGGTTGATTATTAGGGTGACCGTTTGGACCATAATTAAAGAGACACATGGATAAGTCTTGCCCTGAAACATGTATTATTTATATGCTGCAGCAGGGAAATTATTGTCGCTCACCTGGCCTTCCTTTTGGATCTATTAAGTGTATTGTAATGATTCTACATGCTGTTGGGTGGCATTTACACCAGGACATACTTGAAAACGAGGGAAATCTCAATGTATCCTTCCTGGTAAAATACTTTCTAAATAAATAAATAAATTTATTATGCAATGCCCATCAGCTGTAATTAATATATATGTGTGTATCAAAACATGGATAATATGGCCACCTTTGAGGATTTTAATAATGTAGGGTGTGATGGCTCTTCGCTGGATGTGTTCATACTTATACAAGCTTGTGAGGGCAGAGGATAGGTATGGCCTGGCACACTGCACTGGAAAAAAACAGTGCTATCCTGTACACAACCGCATTAGTGCTTGGTCTCAGCCCGGGTCTTAGCGTTTCCCTAGCGTGCACTAAACAACCTTGTACACAGACTCACGCGGACAAGCTGATCTGTTAATAGGTCACCAGTTGCTAAATTTTAGCGACTCGCGCTACCTTATTTCTTTAGCGATGGCATTTTAGCTCACACCAGGTGATAGGGCCACAATGTTTGCTTCAGTTTGTCCTTCAAGGATCTGAAGATAATCTATGGCAGCTTCTTACTTATAGCTGCACAATGCGATCCATTGCCTCCCTTCACCACTCTAGAAAGAACCCTGGGGACAAGACGTTCATAAGGCTTGTCACTGGCTTACTTAATAGAGTAATTATAATGAGTTAAATGATATAATTATAAAATAAACCAAGGTCGAACACACAATGACAACCTTGATGCAGTGATGAAAAGCAATATATTTCGATATAGACAACAGATATTATTTATTTTTGAGACAGACTTTAATAATCAAACCCTGACTTTACTGCTTAAATCCAAGGTTGCTTCTATCAGTTGGGAAACAAGGCTCTTAAATACCAATAGCACCTTGACAAGTTACTGCTACTCTTGAACCATAATGTAGGCCAAGACACTAATCCCTTTAGAATAGCAGCAATTAAATTTTTCTAATTTTGATGAATAATGCAAGTAAAAAATGTGGATAATTTGATAAAGTCCTGTATTTAAGAACAGATTGTTCAAGAATTCACAGTGAGGATTATATCCTGGCACCGGCAGCCTTAGGCAAGTTTGGGCAGGCCAGTTATATCTCATCACCCACACAAGAACTCTGGGATATTCCTTACAATCTGTTCATGGTGCTGACAAGCTCTTTGTACTATCTATATCTCTTTTCAAATATCCCAGATGGTGAAAGTCAATAACCCTGTTCTTTGCTTAAATGTACTTCATTGATGTGCAAAACTGACATTATAGTGAGTTAGTTTAAACTGTAATCCGGGTATACAGCGACTGGAAGTTAAAATTTCCCTGTAAAAATAGAATTTATTAATAGGAATATACAAAACCACACTGTTTTAGCACTAATTATAGGATGTTGATATCAAGTGGGGCTATGGTACTTTTAAGCATGAAAATAAGTTACTCTAGTTGACATAAAGCTGTAATATATACTTTTACTATACTATAGATTATAATTTTATGATATTTAATGATTTTACTCTGTATAAAATGTATTTAAATATACAATAGTTATGATTTTGTAATAGAATGCTCAAATCCTTTGTAATTATGGAAAGCAAATGAACAGCTTAAAGCTAACATGATGAAAGTGCAAGTCATGGCCAACTGAAGTTGGGCTCATTTGATCAGAAGCCACTCTGTATATATATATATATATACACACACTATATATATATATATACTGTATATACGCATACAGGGCTCAAAATTTAAAGTCCCAAGCTACTAGCCAGGCCTTAAGAGTTACTCGCCACTAGTTGCCCCACCTAACCACTTATCCTGCCCTGCCTCTGCATTTCTACTCGCCCTCATGTAATTTCCACTCGCCAAAGGCGAGCAGGCGAGTGGAAATTTTGAGGCCTGTACGCATATATGTGTGTGTGGTTAATTTTTTTTGGGAGGGGAGCAGGATCTTGAGTATTTCCCTGTCACTTCCAGTGACATGTCACCAGGTTGAGTGACAGCTGTCAGCAGAAGAGCTGTTCTACAGGACAGCCCTACGCTCACTTCATACTCCTGATTGAAGGCCTTATCAGTTAGGGTGCCAATGTCATTGCTCTGAGCTTATCATGCAACTTTGCAAAATAGAAAAAAAATAAAAATAGAAAAAAAACAAGAAAGTGGAGTGTTTACACAGAGGGGGTAACCCTAATAGTACAAAATATATTCAAGTTATGAGTAAATTTTATTCAGAATTAAACACACGATCAACAAACAATTAGTTTAAAAACCAATGAAATGAAAATTCAAAATTTCTGGCAGTGGATGGGTATTTAGATCAATTTAGAAAAAACTCTTTTGTTTAATCATTTGAAGGTCCACATATTGGTATAGAAACTCAACCATCAACATATAGCTACCTCAATAAATCTCACAGGTGTCCACCTCAAGATTTAATTCCAGTACACAAGTTATAACTAATTAGATTGACACCATATAAGGTTAAGTAGGTTCATTAATTGGTCAGTTTTAATCAAATTCACCCCCTCTCCTTCCCAAGGTTATTCTTTAGCACAAAAGACCCTGAAGAAAAATTAAAAAATGAACCTATACAGATGAATTTAGTGAAATACCGCAGTTATCCTACATCTAATTAAAAAGATGCAAAAGACCCTTAAACCGTACAGTCACAGGGAATTAGTGCAGTAGCCTTTAGGTTAATCAAGCTCATTCACTCAACAAGAGATTTAGGCAAATTCAAATAAGTCATAGGGCACCAAATCAGCCCATCAAGACCAAACCAAATATGTATGACCAAATACAGGTCCCATCACTAAATTGCCAGAGGCCAAGACATATGGACAAAGCAGTTTAAAAGGTAGAGAAGCACCCAACGCGTTTCGTCGTCACTCAGGACGACTTTATCAGGAGTGATCCTACTGAGTGTTTGGTCACCGTTTAAATAGTCTCAGCAAAAGAAAACTCACAGGTGCATTCAATGAACGCATACATTGCCGATTTCCGGCGTGACGTTAAAGCTGTCACTTCCAGCTATAAGGCTACTTGAACCTCCTTAACCTCATTTGGTGTCAATCTAATTAGTTATAACTTGTGTACTGGAATTAAATCTTGAGGTGGACACCTGTGAGATTTATTGAGGTAGCTATATGTTGATGGTTGAGTTTCTATACCAATATGTGGACCTTCAAATGAATAAACGAAAGAGTTTTTTCTAAATTGATCTAAATACCCATCCACTGCCAGAAATTTGGAATTGTCATTTCATTGGTTTTTAAACGAATTGTTTGTTGATCGTGTGTTTAATTCTGAATAAAATTTACTCATAACTTGAATAAACTTTGCAAAATAGCCCTCATAATTCTCCACCCACAGAGAGCAAGCATCACACTGGGTAAAACCTGACAGGGACATCTCCTCAGACATTGAGATATCATATTGATCTTTACAACCAATGCAATGCCCATCTGCTGATGCATGGTACACCACTTGTGAACTTGGAGCTATATTCCTTTTGTAAACTTATCAGAGCCATTACAGTCTAAAGAGATACTGAGTTTACTGGAGCGCTAGATGAGGTTACACCAGGGTTGAGGACCTATTCTCAGGCATGGATCTCAAATTCCAGGTCCCCAGATGATGTTGGCTGAAAATTCCCAGAATTCTTTGAATTCAAAAGATGGCCAGCGAATCAGGGGATTTTTAATTCAGAAACATGTGGGGCTACAGTTTGAGATGTCTAACGGTTATTGACTCACACTGATGTGTCCTTTTAGCATACTAAACTGTTACCAACTTGTTCGGAGACAAGCACTTTGCAGCCTGAACCACTAGGGGACACATTAAGCAACTCAATCATATGGCAGATTGCGTGACATAGTCCCCCTTGGGAACCAATGACAAACAGGGTGTGTCCTGTGAAAAAATCCCATTAAGGACCAAGGACGTACCCTGTACGTCAAGGTCCTCTAACCCCCCTCCCTACCGTTACTTACTTCACTGGCCAGCTTCCTTGAAGTCAGACCTTCGTTTCAAAAGACCCTGGCTGTCGCAACGATGCCATCGCGATGAGGACAGTAGTTTCAGGCACACCCCGGCACTGCTGCGGGAGAGCCTGAAAGGAAGGGGGGTCCTTTTGAGTGCCGCACAGTCTGAACTTTCCAGCGGTGCCTCTCTTTAACCCCTTAGGTGGCATCTTGCGTTTCGGTGCCAATCAGCAACGGATCACGGCACTCTCCAGGAGGTGGTTGACATCTTGGATGTCTGCCAAGCCTCCGGGGCCTCCCCCCACCCACTGACATTTTCACCATATACGTGTAGATGTCAGTTGGATAGTTAACCCCCTAGCTGCCAAGGGGAGATAGGGGGTCCTTTGGTGGCAGCTAGATGGTCATGTTTGGTATCATTGCAAAGGCCAGGTTTAATGTAAAAGTAAAAAATAAAAAATAAATATAAAAATGTCGTATATTAATAAAACAGGACTTCAAATCACATTTAAAAATAAAACGGTCAAAATGAGCTCAGCACCAGAGGTGAAATGGCTCAACAGTGAAGGGGTTAAAAATCAAAAAACATGTAAACTCAGGACAAAGTTTAGAAACTATTTAGCTGGGGTCTTTTTTGGCAGTTGTAGATTTTGGGTGTCAAAGTTCGAAAAAGCGTTTTTTCAATTTTTTTCATCACATTTAATAATATTTTTATATTAAATTATAATATATGATGAAAATAATGGTATCGTTAGAAAGTCCATTTAATGGCGAGAAAAACTGTATATAATATGTGTGGATACAGTAAACGAGTAAGAGGAAAATTAGAGCTAAACACAAACAGAGCAGAAATATAAAAACAGCGGTGGGTACTTTCAGACAGACAATGGTAAAACTGCCTGGTCACTATGGGATTAAAGTTTTTTTGATGATATGTTGTATTATTTTTATCATCCCTTTTGTATTGTGAACTTTAAATAGACAACATTTTGCTTTACAATTTAGACCTTAGTTTGGAGAGCCCAACAGCAGACTTATTCAGACTTTTATAGGAAAGATAGAAAGATGTGTATTGAATAGAAAAATAGATAAAAAACTATTTAGAATATTAAAAGTTACTACTTTGAAATACATTTACTGTCATAACCTTCTAAATCCCAGATCAACCTTGTTATGAATTGATTTAGGTCACATCACTTTTATTTCTGTGGGGATAAAAGCTATCTTACATATAATCCTTCAAAACCTGTATATCATTTACCCAAATATTTTTCCAACTTTTGATAAAACTATTTTCACATTCCTATTTGGTGGTTAATCCTCACTTATCATTCATTGCTTTAAACGCAAAGCCGATTACAAGAACAGAAATAATGCATATTTTATGGAGGTTTCTAAAGGGTTGAAATGTAGTGAATAGTTTCATCATTCCCATGCAAGCTGTATTGCTGGAGTTGATGCTTTCAAACGTTCAGATTTGTGGAATGATTGTCAACTAATATAAAACTGTATAGAACATGAAGGAATCCAAACGAAGTTACATAGCACCATCAGTAATGCTACATAAAAAAAAAAAGACCTCAGCCGGGTTACCCCCCCCTTATAAAATATTTTTAACAAAACTCATTCAGTTGGTTAGATCAGGTTAGATCAACTGTTGTTTGCGTTTTTTCACACATAGAAGTAGAGATATTAACAATTATTGAAGGGGGGGGCTGAACCGTCATCAACCCCTCCTTATCAAAAAATTTACCAAACGCTTAGCTATTTTGGAAGCTTTACATTAGATCAGGTATGATCAAGTGGTTTTAACGTTAGATCGCACATAAATACAGACTTATTAAGTGATTAATAGTGATGAGCCGAACACCCCCGTGTTCGGTTCGCATTCGAACTCGAACAATTTCAAAAGTTCGAGTTCTAACTCAAACACGAACTGAACTCAATGCAAGTCAATGGGACTCGAAAGTTCAATTTTTAGAGTGCCCTCCAAGAGGGCATATATGCAAGATATTTACCGTAAAAGGTGTATGGGGGTCCGGTTAGTGCCCTGGGGGACAGGAAACAAGGACAATTTTTTAGAAAAGAAAAAAAACCGTTTTTAAAGGAACAGTGAGTTTTCCATGAAATAAAGGTTAAGAATAAAAACGAAAAATTCCTTCAAATACCGTGCCTAGGAGGTCCCCATAACCTGCCCGTGAAGTGGCAGATTTGTAGGATGTATAGAAACATTTAAAAACAAAAAATGACATTTCAAATGACGGTAAATGGTTTTCCTTTAATCTATTCATAAACAACTGCTTGGGGCAGCAGTCTGTATGAAAAGAGGAGACCTTTTAGGACACGCAGAACAAGTTTAGTGATTTTTTTGGCTAAATTATGGTGAAACTTATGCAGGCTTTGGATAAAAGTAACAATAGGTGCTTTAAAATTGGGCCTTTAGTGTCGGCAACAGTGCCGTCACACCGTAACCCCTCTGTGGTATTGTGGAAGAGTGCAGGGTTGGACCCTGCGGTCAAATATTAAAATGATATGAATCTGGTATAGGCGTCAGTGGCAGTGCACCCAAATATTGTGCCTTTGGTGGCAGCAAGTGCCTTCACACCGTAAGTAACCCCTCTGTGGTATTGTGGAAGAGTGCAGTGGTGGAGGTTTTGGTAATGTAGAAGAGATCCCGATCTATTCAGTTACATCAGCAGCTATAACAAAACTGGGTCAGCAATGTGTAGGCACTTGTACTGTGCTACTGTATATGGTGAGAATTGGCACACACCAGTAGCAACAGGAAGCAAAGAGAACAGGCAGGGAATACACATAGAGAATAGTCAAATGGCAGGCAAAGTCAGCAACAGATTGGGTCCTCAGAACAAGCAGGGTCAGTAACAAGTATACAAACTGATTCGGTAAGCTAGCAATGCTGGAATAAAGGCTGAGACACACTGAGCGTGTAGCGACGCACAGCGTAGCGAAGCAAAGAGAAGCAAACATTTTGCAGGCTTGACTTCACTCCTCTCTGCCTCGCAGCGTGTCTACACTACATTACGTTTGCTTCTCACCGCACTGGTCAGGAATCCACTAACTAAATTAAAATGTACACGCAAAAACGTTTTATTTTCACAAAGCACATGTTATATAGGCAAAAAAAAGTTTCTACTGAATAAAATACATCAAAAATTACTATTAATAGGAATAGTATAAAAATATAAATCTGATCATATATATTATAGGGACACGGAGCGCCGTGTATAGAGTAGAGATGCATTGATACCACACACAGACATATACGTATATATCAACATGCAGACCTATATATATACACCCACCCACAGACCTCAGACCATATATACACATGCGCACAAGGGGGGTGGCATGTGGACAATCTCAACTAAATGCACCCCCCCCCATTTGGCTGATCCCTCCAGAAGAAATGTTGAACCCGACAGAGCAGAGAATATATATATTATTCTCTGCTCTATCGGGTTCAACATTACTTCTGGCGGGATCAGTCAAATGGGGGGGAATTAGTTGCCAAAATGTGTGTGTAATACAAGTCTGGATATATATATTTATAAGAATATAGATATATATCTTCTCTATATATATATATATATATATATACAGTTGCAAGAAAAAGTATGTGAACCCTTTGGGATTACGTGGAGTTTTACATGAATTGATCATAAAATGTGCTCTGATCTTCATCTAAGTCACAACAATTTGAAAAACACAGTCTGCTTAAAATAATACAACACAAACATTATATGTTTTCCTTTTTTTATTGAACAGGACATGTAAAAATTCACAGTGCAGGGTGGAAAAAGTATGTGAACCTTTGGACTTAATAACTGGTTGACCCTCCTTTGGCAGCAATAACCTCAACCAAATGTTTCCTGTAGTTGCAGATCAGACCTGCACAAGGATCTGGAGTAATTTTGGACCACTCCTCTTCACAAAACTGTTTCAGTGTAGCAATATTCTTGGGATGTCTGGTGTGAATCGCTCTCTTAAGGTCATGCCACAGCATTTCAATCGGGTTGAGATCAGGACTCTGACTGGGCCACTCCAGAAAGCGTATTTTGTTTCATCGAAGCCATTCTTTTGTTGAATTACTTGTATGCTTTGGGTCATTGTCCTGTTGCACCACCCATCCTCTGCGGAGCTTCAGTTGGCAGACAGATGGTCTTACGTTTTCCTGCAAAATGTCTTGATAAACTCTGGAATTCATTTTTCCATCAATGACAACAATCCGTCCAGGCCCTGAGGCAGCAAAGCAGCCCCAAACCATGATGCTCCCTCCGCCATGTTTTACAGTGGGGATGAGGTTTTGATGTTGGTGTGCTGTGCCTTTTTTCTCCACACATACTGTTGTGTGTTTTTTCCAAACAACTCAATTTTGGTTTCATCTGTCCACAGAATATTTTGCCAGTAGTGCTGTGGAACATCCAGGTGCTCTTTTGCAAACTTCAAACGTGCTGCAATATTCTTTTTGGACAGCAATGGCTTCCTCCGTGGTGTCCTCCCATGTACTCCATTCTTTTTTAATGTTTCCCTTATTGTAGATGTGTCAACAAAAATGTTAGCATGTGCCAGAGATTTCTGTAAGTCTTTAGCTGACACTCTAGGATTCTTCTTTACCTCATTAAGCATTCTGCGTTGTGCTCTTGTAGTCATCTTTACAGGACGACCACGCCTAGGGAGAGTAGAAACAGTGCTGAACTTTCTCCATTTGTAGACAGTCTGTCTTACCGTGGACACATAAACATCAAGGCTTTTGGAACCCTTTCCAGCTTCATGCAAGTCAACAATTCTTGATCATAGGTCTTCTGAGAGCTCTTTTCTGCGAGGCATGGTTCACATCAGGCAGTGCTTCTTGAAACCAGTAAACCCAAAACTGGTGTGTGTTTTTAAAGGGCAGGACAGCTTTCAGCAACACATCCAATAATATCACACTGATTGGACTCAAGATTGGCTCACTCCTGGCTCCAATTAGCTCTTGGAGAAGTCGTTAGGCTAGGGGTTCACATAATTTTTCCACCCTGCACTGTGAATGTTTACATGTTATGTAATAAACACATAAAAACATATGTTTGTGTTGTATTATTTTAAGCAGACTTTGTTTTTCAAATTGTTGTGAATTAAATGAAGATCAGAGCACATTTTATGATCAATTCAAGCAAAACTCCACGTAATCCCAAAGGGTTCACATACTTTTTCTTGCAACTGTATATCATACCTGCCCTTACCTTCCCCTATAAATTTGCTAAAAATACACACACAAAAAAAGAAACGACTGCCTGAGACCCTGCGCAGCCCACATGCCACCCCCCTCTACCTGGCTGAATGTATCTAACATATATAATTAAATACATTCAGCCAGGTAGAGAAAGAAAAAAAAAGGTTTTATTTTATGTTCCCGGGGACATTTAAAAATGTCTGCCGATTTTATTTTTTTTAGAAACGTGTCGCCTTACCTTAGCCTGGTGGTCAGTGGGGGCTCCCTGGATCCTGGTTGTGGGGGGGTCTGCCGTGGCCGCAGGTGCAGTGGCTCCCTCCCTGCGCTGCCTGTCTCTGCCACATGCACCCGGGCGGCTAGCCCGCACAGTCGCAGCTCTGTCATCCGGTGGCCGCATGCTCCTCAAGGGGATCCTTGGGAGGCCCCTGCAGGCTGCCCTCTACAGTGCCTGATTAGAGGGCCATGTCTGCCTCATGTTTTAGTAACAAGAATGTTTTATCCCATAGGCTTCAATGTTAAAAATATTCCCGTTTTAATCCAATATCTAATAAACCGTTGCTTATAATAGTCTGCAGTAAAGAGTCTCTTTATTTCTAGATTTTTTTGTATTTTTTTAAAAAAAAAAAATTTAGAACTTTTGGCAAACGTCCCAAAAAGTTCGAAGTTCGCGAACTGTCGAACGGCCGATGTTCGATACGAACTCCGAACAGATCGAACCGAACAGCTCATCCCTAGTGATATAACGACAGGTTGCCCCTTCACATTAAATTTTCTGTCAAAAAAACATTCAGGCTTATATATATTTGTTAGATCATGGATGATCAAGTGGTTTTAACGTTAGATCACACATAATTGCAAAAGATATTTAACATAAAATACAGAGATTTTGTGTATTACATAAGAGGGGTTAACCACCCCCCACATTAAATTTTCTGGTGCCTGTTCGACGGCAATGAAATCCCCATAGAGAAGCAATGGTTAACCTATTCAAAGAACAGCAGAGAAATGTCACTGAAATGCCCTGATGTTTGGTGGTTTCATTCGACAGGTTTATTCAGGTGAATCCCATAGGTTTTAATATTAAAAATATTCCCGTTTTTATACAATATCTATTAAACCATTTATTCTTTCAATCTGCAGCAAAAAGTCTCTTTATTTTTTGTTAAGTTTTTTTAAGACATTTTTCAGTATTTTTTCGTAAAAAAACCTTTTCCAATTTTTTTTAAATAGCGTTTTTTCTTGTTTCTCTAGCAGACCTTTTTATTATTATTCATAGGGCCTTATATACTAATTCCAGCCATTTTCGTCCAGTAGTTTTTTTGCAAACAGCGTTTCAAATTTGGCACTTTCAATCGTTTTGTTTTATTTACCCATCCGGCGGCTCGTCGGCTTTTTTCTGTGGCTGGTCGGCGATGTGTTCGGCAGCTCGGCGACTGCGTTTGGCTGCTGTCTGATGGGTTTGCGGCAGCTGTCTGGCATGTTGGCGGCGGCCAATCGTCAGGTGCATGTGGGATTTTATCTGCAGTTATCGGATCGATTCAAAATTTTGGATCATATCGGCGAAAGTTTCCAGCAATATTTCTGTACATTTTCAGACGATTTTCTGGTCCGTTCCCTGCACTCTGGCGACCCTGCGGTGAATGCTGAATTCACCGCAGGGTCAGGGAATTTGATTCCCCGAATTGATGGAATAACCCCTTAAAAGGTGAAACTCAGGAGAATTGGCAGAAGAGAACAATCTAGACCAAATAGCAGGTTTGGAAAGTGAGATAAATGGAAGAATGTTTCTGGTGTGGTTATTTTAATCTGGATTTTTCACTTCTGCCGGTTCTCCGGAGTTCACCTTTATTGAATAAACCTGTATGTAAACCAGACACTTTTGGTAAGTGTTGCATAGGTCTGCAATGTCTAATAAACGGGATACAATGTAGATCTCAAATGTGAAGAATTAATGCATTTAAGTTAAACTGAAAATCAAAGAAAGTATTTACAAATACTTGGCGCTAAAGCCTCTCATTCAATTTTTATGTTTGTACCCTGGATCACTATGCTTATTGTGTAGGGCACTGCATTTGTTATAGCTTGGTTTTGCCCTGTCTTTATATGTATGTTTTTGTCTTTGGTTACACCCATTTTTTTCATGATTAATTCTAACAATACATGAGCTGTGCATTTCTTGCTTGTAGTGTGGTGTTGTGCTGCCCTCTCATGGCCATATTGAAATATATAGATCTATTTGGAAGAAAATATAGAAACATAGAATATGTAGGCACATTTTGGCACATCTAGTCTGCCCTATATGGATACTTTCCTTGGATTTATCTTTTATTTAGGATAGCCTTATGCCTATTGAATGCCTGCTTAAATTAAATATTATTTTCCTAGCGAATTATATATAAGAAATACAAAATCTATATACCAGTTCATCAAGACCTTTCAAACCTTTGCATGAATGCATTTATCATAAAGTCATGTGTTCTGAATTACAAAGCTCCTTTAGCAGTATAGTTCAGAGATGTGTGTATTACGAGTAAAAGTTTGCATCAACTTACATTTGACACTCCCTCCCCTGCAACATTAGACTCTCCCTGTCTCTCCAGTCCTTCAAGAAGTCTATGAAAACACATTACTTTAGAATATGCCATCTTCCCATTCAGCCCAAATGCACCCCGCTACTTCAGGTTCTCTATTACCCTCACCTAGTGTGTTGTCCTTCTCCTCTTAGATTGTAAGCTCTTGAGCAGGGTCCTCTCTCCTACTGTTCTGTGTGTTTAACTTGTATGTATATTTGTTATTCTGTCTCTCCCATTGTACAGCGCTACGGAACTGGTTAGCGTTTCATTAATACTTGTAAGTGTAACTTAAACTAACATTTAATTGTCTTTCGTTACCTCCTGGACAGGCACAGGACTGAGGAAATATGAAGAGCTGCAGGCAGAGGAATGCGGTATCTTGAATGGATGTGAAAATGGGAGATGTGTACGCGTCCAAGAAGGCTACACTTGTGATTGCTTCGATGGATTTCATTTGAACATGCTGAAAATGACCTGTGTTGGTATGTTAACAATAATTGCATAGTGCTCTTTAACCCCTCCAGGGTTCATAATTACAAACATTTATAAGTAAATCTTTTGTTTTTCTCTTTAAATAAAACAATTTATATCACTTAAGTCTAGCCATCTTCAAAAAAACATTTTCCCATTTGAATGGATTGAGTCAACCTAGACGGAAAAAAATAATGTCCCATTTGATTGGACTGAGTAAACTTAGATGGAGTTAACTTGGTTGTGGTAGTCTAGCTGGGTTTCTCAACTCCAGTCCTTGGAACCCACTACAGGTCAGATTTTGCAGATCACCTTGGGGGAAATGCAGACTGAATCCTGCAGTCACTGAGCAGCAAATCATATCACCTGTGCTGTGCTTCAGATATCTACAAACCTGGCTTGTTAGTGGGTCCTGAGGACAGGTTTGGGAAACACTGGTCTCCGGACTCCGGAACATGCCCCTAAAGTTCTATTATGAGACATGGAAAAAAAGCACAACGAAAGGGGCACCAGGTACTCAACAAAAGGGCATAACCCAAACAACATGAAAAACGAATCAATTTGCACAAAGTGCAACTGGAGTACCAGGAGTAGGTTAATTTTAATAATACACATAAACAGACAATGAATGAAAAATTGCAAGGTTGGTGGTAGAGGGTGTGGAGGGTGGGACAAGGACCACCAATCAATAAGCAAAATTGCACAATGAAAGGGTAAAGGGGTCTATACCTCGGCGGTTCAAGCCACCTACATAACCAGTAATGTAATAAGGAGTACCAGACAGCATATAGCAAACCCAAACAACTACCCTCACCAACCAAAATACAGTTAAAAACAACAACAAAGAGGCATAGCTTGACGCGTTTCGCCCGTCTGGGCTTAGTCTGAAGCTAGTATGCCTTAAATATTCACCCCAATATATATAGGTACCTAAATTAAACAAATACCAGACAGCTGGACCGAAAATCAGTATGGGGAAATCACTTCCGGGTACGCCGGCGATCACATGACAATTGAGACCAATGAATTAACAGGAACATCATGGGTGCAACAAGGGCCAATCAAGAAGCAGTGGAGGTCACATGGGATCAATGGCCAATAAACAGCTCCCAGTGTCCAGGAATGAACAGAGTGGATTCTGCAGTGTACTTCCTGGTATGTCAGCGATCACATGGCAGTTAAAACCAATAAGGTAACAGGAACATCATGGGTGCAGAATGGGCCAATCAAGGAACAGGGGAGGTCACATGCGATCAATGGCCAATCAACGGCCATCACATGACAAATGAGACCAATGGATTAACAGGAACATCCTGGGTGCAAAAAGGGCCAATCAAGAAGTAGTGGAGGTCACATGGGATCAATGGCCAATAAACGGCTCCCAGTGTCCAGGAATGAACAGAGTGGATTCTGCAGTGTACTTCCTGGTATGTCAGCGATCACATGGCAGTTAAAACTAATAGGATAACAGGAACATCATGAGTGCAGAATGGGCCAATCAAGGAACAGTGGAGGTCACATGCGATCAATGGCCAATCAACGGATCCCAGTGTCCAGAAATCATCAGAATGGACTCTGCAACATACTGATCAGCTAAGAAAAGGGCAAGAATGATAAAAAGCCACTGCAGCCTGCAAGAATACACTATAATGTTGCCATAAGGCTATAAGCGTGACATAAAGATCAACTAGGTCGCAGAACGTCCTAATGCCGATATAATAATGCACAAGAGCACCAAAGAAAATAACAATGGTGACATCAAACCACTTGAAAAGGTCTAAGCTAATGCTGATGTGCAGATGAATAAAGGGGTGAAAAATAAAAACTAACATAATAATGGAATGAATGACTATTAACCAAGGTCTACACATATGTATGTCAAAAAATCATGTATATATTAAACATGTACACATATATGTATATAAATGCTCATATATGCACATAAATGTATGAATGCATATACAACACAATAAAAAGGGGAGCGAAAAATAATGATAATAATAATATAAAGAACCTTAATAAGGGGCATGTAGGGAAACATCATGTGACCATGCGGACAGTTGGAAGAGAACCACAATACAGAACCAAGTGACTAAATAAAAGGGGTAAACGTAAACCCTTCATTAAGTCCAAAGGGTGACCGAGTATTGAGTTGGTAAATCCAAAAGGCTTCACGTTGAAGTAATTTGATGTCAAGATTCCCCTTCCTAGGGCCCAGCTTGATCTGCTCAATGCCCAAAAATTTCATGTTCTCGAGTGTACACATATCGCAACTCTGAAAATGTCTTGCAATGGGGGTATCCTTATGTGATTTGATAGATCTGACATGTCAGACATGTTGGAACATGTCAGATCTATCAAATCACTTAAGGATACCCCCGTAGCAAGACATTTTCAGAGTTGCGATATGTGTACACTCGATAACATGAAATTTTTGGGCATTGAGCAGATCAAGCTGGGCCCTAGGAAGGGCAATCTTGACATCAAATTACTTCAACGTGAAGCCTTTTGGATTTACCAACTCAATACTCGGTCACCCTTTGGACTTAATGAAGGGTTTACGTTTACCCCTTTTATTTAGTCACTTGGTTCTGTATTGTGGTTCTCTTCCAACTGTCCGCATGGTCACATGATGTTTCCCTACATGCCCCTTATTAAGGTTCTTTATATTATTATTATCATTATTTTTCGCTCCCCTTTTTATTGTGTTGTATATGCATTCATACATTTATGTGCATATATGAGCATGTATATACATATATGTGTACATGTTTAATATATACATGATTTTTTGACATACATATGTGTAGACCTTGGTTAATAGTCATTCATTCCATTATTATGTTAGTTTTTATTTTTCACCCCTTTATTCATCTGCACATCAGCATTAGGTTAGACCTTTTCAAGTGGTTTGATGTCACCATTGTTATTTTCTTTGGTGCTCTTGTGCATTATTATATCGGCATTAGGACGTTCTGCGACCTAGTTGATCTTTATGTCACGCTTATAGCCTTATGGCAACATTATAGTGTATTCTTGCAGGCTGCAGTGGCTTTTTATCATTCTTGCCCTTTTCTTCGCTGATCAGTATGTTGCAGAGTCCATTCTGATGATTTCTGGACACTGGGATCCGTTGATTGGCCATTGATCGCATGTGACCTCCACTGTTCCTTGATTGGCCCATTCTGCACTCATGATGTTCCTGTTATCCTATTAGTTTTAACTGCCATGTGATCGCTGACATACCAGGAAGTACACTGCAGAATCCACTCTGTTCATTCCTGGACACTGGGAGCCGTTTATTGGCCATTGATCCCATGTGACCTCCACTACTTCTTGATTGGCCCTTTTTGCACCCAGGATGTTCCTGTTAATCCATTGGTCTCATTTGTCATGTGATGGCCGTTGATTGGCCATTGATCGCATGTGACCTCCACTGTTCCTTGATTGGCCCATTCTGCACCCATGATGTTCCTGTTACCTTATTGGTTTTAACTGCCATGTGATCGCTGACATACCAGGAAGTACACTGCAGAATCCACTCTGTTCATTCCTGGACACTGGGAGCTGTTTATTGGCCATTGATCCCATGTGACCTCCACTGCTTCTTGATTGGCCCTTGTTGCACCCATGATGTTCCTGTTAATTCATTGGTCTCAATTGTCATGTGATCGCCGGCGTACCCGGAAGTGATTTCCCCATACTGATTTTCGGTCCAGCTGTCTGGTATTTGTTTAATTTAGGTACCTATATATATTGGGGTGAATATTTAAGGCATACTAGCTTCAGACTAAGCCCAGACGGGCGAAACGCGTCAAGCTATTCCTCTTTGTTGTTGTTTTTAACTGTATTTTGGTTGGTGAGGGTAGTTGTTTGGGTTTGCTATATGCTGTCTGGTACTCCTTATTACATTACTGGTTATGTAGGTGGCTTGAACCGCCGAGGTATAGACCCCTTTACCCTTTCATTGTGCAATTTTGCTTATTGATTGGTGGTCCTTGTCCCACCCTCTACCACCAACCTTGCAATTTTTCATTCATTGTCTGTTTATGTGTATTATTAAAATTAACCTACTCCTGGTACCCCAGTTGCACTTTGTGCAAATTGATTCGTTTTTTATTATGAGACATGATAGCAAAGGTACTGGAGCTTTTTGAAGTGGTTGGACATGTCAAAGTCTCCATAAGAGACATGAAGCAGTCCCAACTTCTTCGACTACTACTGTCCAGCAGATTGAGCCCTCTGTCTATCCAATAATGCATACAGTATCCAATTACACTGTGGTTTTCCACAAAACCATTGGTTTCTGCTAATGGCTGCATGAAAACCACTTGGCAGTGAATGGATTAAGAGCCCTATTGTGCCCCTTGCACAACCTAAATATAAACAAGACATTGTCCTGCATTATATTTTTTTTAAGATGACACACTTGCACTTTGTGAGATAGTCACTTGGGGTACATGTACCTAAAGATGCTTTGGAGAGGTGTGGGCCTAATATTTTATCTTATTCCCCCCCACCCCTATCCTGTGTTAAAGTCACCCTGTACCTACAATTCTAGGTACAGGGTTTGTGTATTATGCGCCCTATTTTCTGATGTCTGTTATATTATTATTCCCTGATATATTTATTGTAGTGTCATGTTGTGTACACTGTGTGTGTGTTCCCTTATGTGTATCTGTAAATATTGATTCCTTCGTTTCCCCATGCTTCCATCCAACTCCCCAGGAACTGGTTTAAACCAGATCTCTCTGCCCCTTCCCCAGCCTTTGTCAGTTGCCCTGGTGTGTGTGTGGGAGGGGGGAGGCTATTCAGTATGAAAACACTGGGGTGTGTTTTGCCATTGTATTCTGTCTTTTCCCGTCTATGTTTGTAATTGTAAACTCAAAATAAATTCATTCTAAGTTTTGTTTTCACCCTTAAAGGAGCTCTGACTATTGACTGGGTGGGTTTAAACCAGAATCAGTACTCCTTCGGGATACTGACAATGATGGGAGTCTTTCTGCATGTGGATACCCATCCTGAGTGCTGGTCCTCCCAATCATAGTTATAAAGCGTCCACGACCTTGGAAATAGAAATACAATATGAGGGTTTACTAGTATTTCTAGTATAAACAGCCTACAGAATATGGCAGTATTGTCAAGAAAAAAAAACCATGTTTTGTGTAGAATCTTTGGCCCTATAGGGAAAAAGAGATCCCAATGCATTGAGAACTGAGTCACCCTTGTTAAAGCTAATAGCCCCAATTTGCAACATGCACAACTTTAATTTATAGGCATGTTTTTCTTTACTGTATAGACTAACACCATTTAACAAACCAGGCCTTTGTCTTTCAAATAATATACACTATAGTATTGGTTCATAGAGCTGATGTTGGCAAAGATAGGGAAGTCTAAATGACCCATCTCCATCAGAATAATATACCCAGTCCTTCTTGATATATTTGGCATGTTGATATCATCATGCTCCTCACAATCCCTCTATGAAGGCTAGTATATTTCATGTTGTGTCACTGGGGTAGGACAGAGGCATTGGCTTGGAGGATTAAGAGCCAGGTGATCCTGCAGGAGGATGACATAATACCAATATATTCTAAATCAAAACAGGCCAACATTTCTTTTGCATTTACAATTATAAACATGTCAAGTAATGAAATGTGATTGTGCTTTTCCAGTATCTCAGAACATATATGGCAATATGTCAACAAGAGTTTAGAATCTAGTAAATTTGTAAAACCAAATTTATATTCTATGTGGTTTTTAGATGTGTGTGTGTGTGTATATATATATATATATATCAATACAATTTGTAGATAGGGTGTATAAATACTCATCTGTTCTGCTTTTGCTAGCAGTAACTGAGGCGATGATGAGTAACTGATAGCTTTACTTTCTTTTCTTTTGTAGATGTCAATGAATGCAGTGAACTGAACAACAGGATGTCCCTCTGCAAGAATGCCAAGTGTATTAACACAGAAGGGTCCTACAAGTGTGTCTGTTTGCCAGGATATGTACCATCAGATAAACCCAACTACTGCACAGCACTGAATTCAGATAAAGACCACAGTGAATTGGAATAAAACTGAATCACTCAAACCTCCAAGCTTGTATACTCTGTACTGTATACAATATATGAAATAATAAATACAAAGGAAGACATGTGAGTCATTTGAGAGTAAGATGGAACAAAACCTTGAGTGATGGCAGAAAATAGCATTAATATTTGTATCTGGAAGTGGAACTTCATAGTTGACTTTCTGTACACCACGTTCAATAAAGTTACAGACCAAATGGACATATTTTCTCTATGGAAGAAGCCACCACGTATCTAGTCTGATCATAAATACATTTGTTGGAAAATAGACAGAACATTGTTATGTTAAACTGGTTACTATTATTTTGTATCTATGGCTTTATAAAATTGGCATATAAACCGTGGCAGCAGCATTTTATTACACTTTTTTTGACGATGCAGCACATTGAGATACTGTGTAACTTCTACAGAGATTAATTTTTCTCATGTTTATATTTTTTTTCTCCTTTTGGTGCATATTTTTGGAAGGGGCACATTTTCTAAGAACTCTTTCACTTTATTAAGCTAGTTTCTGGAAATATTGTTCAGTGAATTTTATAAATTCTCGTCTGCCCTGTGGAGCAGACAAACTTTTTGTCTAAACTCTACGTTTTTGTACATCTTGGCTGGAAAAATATACCTATTCCTTTTTTTTCCTCGCTTTTGTCTTAGCGCACTTAAACTCTTTAGAAGACGTCTTACTGAGTATGAAAGCTGCTGGAGAATCGTTACATCCCTTTGTATATTTTAAATTAGATTCGTACATTTCCCAGTCCACATTTCCTTTTGTAAATTGAATATTAAAAAAAAAATATTTGAGATTGTTTGAAGCTGTGTATTAAACCTTTATAATATAAACAAGTATTATTTATTATATGTACTGCCAATTAATTTGATCTTGATAGATATGGCTTGCAAGAGAACATGAGAGAGTCTAGTCACAAATATAGGTATTAGCATTTCTTCATTTTGTTATTTCAGCCAGGTATCACCAGTAATTAACCCTTTCACATCCCAAAACGTATATACATGTTTTTGCATTGAGAAACATTAAACGAAATTTAAAACATGGAACCTCACCTGCATACATTTTCATTGATGGACTGATTCTGAAGGGATAATTTCTTATTTAGACTTCAGTCCTGAACTGTCACCAAAGGAGCTGGAAGGAGAAGCCCATACCATTACTGGAAAAAAATATTCGTTCAACAAACTTTACTGCTGCTTTACAACAGCCAGAGAAAAAAAATGAGGGCGAACTCTGACATTACTCGCTACTATATGGAGGGGGGAAAAAGTTTAGGTCATTATAATAGCTAGAAATCCTTGTACTAAACCGAAGTAAGGTGTTAGTTACTGTACCTTCTGTATGCCAGTATTATGCCCACATACAGATATTATGTTTACATTCTATTGGTATTTATGAGTAACTGCATTGCTAGTAATCTCTTAATTTCTGCAAATAGGCATAAACAGGTTTTCTGATTTACTAATCTATTATCATCACTTTACGTGTACTTGAATGGGAATGCTTTTCTACCTGAACGCTAATAAGAGCTAATCTTTGAAATTGTGCACGATAAGGAACACATCTAATGTCTATAAATTTCCATCCCATCACTTTTTCTCTAAAGGACTAATGAGTAAATGAAAAAAATTCAAAATGCATAAATGCATGTAATAATTTTGTACTATCTCAGACTAACAGTCAATACACAAGATTGCTTATTTTTATCTTACATTTAACTTATCTATGTATCCCATATAATATCCCATATTTTAAATCCATATTAAGCTATTTTATTGAAACTCAAATTGATAGTAAAGGGCTAAAATCCTAGGTTTATTGGGTAAAACAAATATGTTTACAGACTTCATCAAGTTTAACAGCCCATATACTGCAAGACGAAAGTGCCTCAATTTCAGCAATTAGTTGTGTTTGAGAACAAATATTCATTATAAGGAAAGTAATCCTTCGAAGCAATGTTGAAGGCTCATAGGTCAAGGATCTATTGATCAAGTGTAGTTTGTTTATATAATATGAAACCAAATGAAACACACAACAAATCCATAAATCCAGTTTCTAAACAAGCCAGTTGTATGTTTTCTACACTTTGCCTTTGTCATTTTATGTAAATGTGAATTTAATTAAAACGTATAAACAATATTAATTTTATCTTACAATCTATGTCACTGTGTGTGGTATGTGTCTGATCTGTGTTCGAGTCATTGGTTGTGGCAGAAAACTAGCTTTCCTTATTAGGCTGGCCGTCCACTGGCACCGTAATTGTGCATTGATGCGATCATCCGATATCGTCTGAAGTCGTCTGACCAATCCTACAACATGCAGGTGAATCAGCCCTCTACCACTGCGTCCGACCACCGATGGATGATTTCAGATGATTTTTTGCGACTACAACAGACTAGCGATGTTACCCATTTAATTGGGAGTTATTGGATGATGCCAGGGCGATCTGGGACAAGCTTACATGAAAAAGTTGATTTGTATAGTTAAACCACCAAGCAGTGGCAGGGAAACGTGTAAAAGATGCATTGTAAAGGAAAACCAACGTGCGCGAAGCCCATATGATTCAATGGAAAAAAATATTAACGTTTTTATCCTTTTTTTATTCCACCTTTTTATTTATTGAATTTTTCAAATGTTTTAGGTATTTTTCTGGATTTTTTTTTAGGTGAAAGTTTAGGTTCCGATTATTTATTTTTTTCTAAAGATGAGTCTTTTTATTTTTCCTTTGCGAGCCGGGTGCATTCAGCATTGCGGTCCCTGGTGCTGAAGTCTATTCAGCACCAGGGACAGGGGGGCTTATTCCCCCCCCCCGAAGCCTGGTGAGATTTTTTTGGGGGGCTGTCCTTGGTGCTGAAACTTGAGTTTCAGCATCAGAGACAGTTTTTTTTTCTCCCTGCAGCAGCACCGCAGCAGGGTTTTCCAGGTTTTTTTTTCCGTTGGCCAGCCTGTCCATCGACTGATCTGGGTAATCCACAGACGCTACCAGTGGACGACCCTGATTGGCCTATGTCGTTGTCCTGAGTTTTGTGACCAATTCGGTCACCCATGTAGGGTGCCAGTGGACGGCCAGCCTTATGTGAGACCAAATAAAAGACCAGAAACATGCATAGATCACAATAAAAGCAATTGTGTTACTCATTTACATTGAATTTCTTTCCCTTTCCTCTCTTAAATATGCCTGCCTTTAGACCAGTGATTTTCAGTCACTGTCCTGTGACATTGAGGTGTGCTGCGAATCATGTTCCGGTTTGCCGCGGGAATATGTTGTACAATGTCTGAATGATGTGTGTGAGCAAACAACATCTATGTGGATATAACGGAGGAATGGCACAAAGGGAAGATGTATTATGGAAAAGAACTTTAAATAGAAGTTAACATCTTAATACTCTTTTTTAAAATATATCCTTATAAAACTACTGGTGTGCCATGACTGATTATTTGCATCTTATAAGTGGGACTCAAGATTAAAAGGTTGAAAATCATCGACTGCTAGATAAAATCACTTCATAAGTTGTGAAAGTCCCAAAATGGTAAAGTTGTTCTGAAATGTAAAAGCTGTAAATTGCACATCTGTTACTTTATTTGCAAAGTGATAATAGGGTGTTGGGCACATGAAATCACGCAAGTAAATGTTGAACTGTGATAAACAGAAGTAAGGCAGCAATACAAAATCACATATTAAAATTGTTCTGGAATCCTCTCTGACCTGGACTGATTGAGAGGTCTGTGGGCCAGCCTCCTCCCTGCTTATTATGGACCCTCACTAGAGAAGGGGGGTTTACCTCACACTCCTGAGGAGTGTGGAAACCCCCGCTGACCTCTTGGGGTTCTTTGGAACATTTTCCCCAGAAGAGACAAAAGACTTGCCCTGGTTACCTTTGCTGCCTGTGGATTATCCCAGCCAGGGACGGACTGACCCATCGGGCACTGCCCGAGCGCCTATGGGTCAGTTGGGGCCCGGTTTGGGTAGACACAGTGGGACCCTGCCGGTTTCCCTCTGATCATCATCAAAATTAACAGGCAGCCAGCGGCGCACTCTGAAAATGCCGTGGTGGCGCCTGCGATGCCCCCTCACGTGACGTGTCAAGTGAGGGGCAGCGCCATTGCAACGTGCCTGATCCAGTTTCAGACTGTGGGATGCAGGCACACTGCCGTGCCACCGCAGCATTTTCAGAGTGCGCTGCAGACTTCCTGTGAATTTCAATGATGATCAGAGGGAAACCGGCGGGGGCCCACTGTGTCTGACCAAACCCTACCCCTACTGACCCCCGCGGGCCCTCAGACCTGCAGCAGAAGAGGAGCCGGTGAGCAACCCGGGGGGGATCCCAACAATTTATTTATACTGGGGGTAATCTAATGCCCAACTATTTTTATATACAGGGGAATTTAATGCCCAACAAGTTATATACTGGGGGGAATCTAATGCTGGGCATTAGACCCCCCCCCAGTATATAAACTGCTGGTTAGATCCCCCCGTATATAATTTATTTATTTATAAAGTATTTTACCAGGAAGGATACATTGAGATTTCTCTCATTTTCAAGTATGTCCTGGGCATTATATCCCCCCCCCAGTATATGAAGTTCTGGTTAGATTCCACCCCCCGTATATAAATTGCTGGGCATTAGATTCCCCCACTCCAGTATATAAAGTGCTGGTTAGATTCCCCCCCCTGTATATAAGTTGCTGGGCATTAGATCCCCCCCCAGTATATAATTTGCTGGGCCCCAGCAATTTATGTACTGGGGGGAATCTAATGCCCAGCAATTTATATACGGGTGGGGGGATCTAATGCCCAGCTGGATCCCCCAATTCGCTGTTGGGTCCAAGTGGATTTTCAAAAAGGTTATTTTTAGGAGTTCATAAATAAATTCTTTAGCACAATAATGTACATGTGGATGTTGCGTTGTAGGGGGTGGGGTTTTTAAGGGTGTGGCCTCCTGTGAGTGCAGAACAAGGGGCCCTATGACCTCCTATTGCCCGAGGTCCCCATTAGTTGTCAGTCCGCCCCTGGGCGAGTAAGTTCCACTCACCATCAAGGAAGCTTTTGGGCTGCTATAAAGGGAACGAATCCAAGTGAGCCACCTCGGACCAAAGCCCAAGGAGGTTAGGGTCATAAACAGGAATGTCCAGTCCACCCTATCGAATGCCTTTTCCGCATTTATAGATAAAAAGACCGTCGGTGTGTTTGAAGATGTGGCTAGATGGATAAGGTTAATGGCTCTTAAACGGGTTGTCTCAGGCTTCTCTAGCGGAGGCAAAACCTGTTTGGTTAGGGTGAAGCAGCTTTGGGACCAAAGGATTAAGTCGGGCTGCTAACATTTTTCCCATTAACTGAATGTCAACGTTTATCATAGATATAGGTCTATAATTAGTCATCAAGGCATGGTCTCTATCAGGTTTGGGGATGAGGGCAATATGGTCCCGTAGAGTTGAGGAGTCGAGACAGGTATGACTAACCAGTGCATTAAGCATACTAACAAATAGGGATGGGCTGGCGGTTCGATTCGAACATGAGTTCGATTCGAACATTGGCCGTTTGACCGTTCGTCGAACAGCGAACATTTCTGCGTGTTTGCCGTGTGTTCGCCCACAATGCACCACAATGGACCACAATGCACTTTTCCACTGGCCTGAAGCTTGTAATTGGCTGCAGCCTTGCACCTGACCACAGGTCAGGTGCAAGACAGGAGCAAGACTATGCCAATCAAGGCTCAGAGTCCTGATTGGGCAAATTTTCCCCGCAGCACACTATATAAGTCCCGCAGCACACTATATAAGGCTTCCCTGCACCCTCAGCGTGTGTTTGTTGCAGGAGTGAATCAGAGAGGAGAGGAGATTGTTGCATATCAGGCTGTATCACTGAGTTATACCAGAGTTCTGGGAATTTGAATCTGTGTGTTGGCACTGCAAAGGCTATCAGGGTGGATCACTGATTTATACCAGAGTTCTGGGAATTTTAATCTATGTGTTGGCACTGCAAAGGCTATCAGGGTGTATCACTGACTTATACCAGAGTTTGGGGATTTGAATCTGTGTGTTGGCACTGCAAAGGCTATCAGGGTGTATCACTGATTTATACCAGAGTTCTGGGAATTTTAATCTGTGTCTTGGCACTGCCAGCTGGTGCCAGGCTATCAGGGTGTATCACTGACTTATACCAGAGTTCTGTGAATTTGAATCTGTGTGTTGGCACTGCAAAGGTTATCAGGGTGTATCACTGACTTATACCAGAATTCAGGGAATTTGAATCTGTGTGTTGGCACTGCAAAGGCTATCAGGGTGTATCACTGACTTATACCAGAGTTCAGGGAATTTGAATCTGTGTGATGGCACTGCCAGCTGGTGCCAGGCTATCAGGGTGTATCACTGACTTATACCAGAGTTCTGGGAATTTGAATCTGTGTGTTGGCACTGCAAAGGCTATCAGGATGTAGCACTGATTTATACCAGAGTTCTGGGAATTTTAATCTGTGTCTTGGCGCTGCCAGCTATCAGGGACAAGGTGTATCTGCCAGGCAATCAGGGTGTATCACTGACTTATACCAGAGTTCTGGGAATTTGAATCTGTGTGCTGGCACTGCAAAGGCTATCAGGGTGTATCGCTGACTTATACCAGAGTTTTGGGAATTTGAATCTGTGTGTTGGCACTGCAAAGGCTATCAGGGTGTATCAATGACTTATACCAGAGTTCTGGGAATTTTAATCTATGTCTTGGCACTGCCAGCTATCAGGAACAGGGTGTATCACTGAGCTATAGCATAGTTCTGAATATCTTTAATCTAGATAACACCATTGAATCAGAGTTCTGCATATCTCCAATCTATATACCAGAGTTTAATCAGAGTTCTGCATCTCTCCAATCTTTATAACAGAGTTGAATCAGAGTTCTGTATATCTTTAATCTGTATATCACTCACCATGTCAGAAAGACCAAAAAGGACAGGCAGACGCTCCCAGACACAGATCAGAGGGCAAGCAACCTCTGTGTCGGAAGGTTGTGCCCCTGGTCGTCGTGGACGTGGTGCATCCTCTGCAGGGATACGCTTGTCCTTTCTTACTGGTGCTGGCCGTCTTAAGCAGCAGCAACATACAGAGGATTTGCAGGATTGTCTAACCAGGCCATCCTCATCCTCCGAGTCCTCTGCCAGCCAGGCTTGTAGTGGCTTACAGTCCACCTCAGCTGCCAAAACATCGAAATCAGCCTCCATGTCCACAGCTACTCCTGCCGTAGCCTCATCATCATACACGGAGGAGTCGGCTGAATTGTTTGACTACAATGACAGTGACATGCTGCTTGAGGATGCGCAGCAACTCCAGTGCTCTGATTCAAACTCTGAGGTTGAGGAAGGGAGTTTAATCAGCCTAGAGGGAGGGGGTGCCAGTGACACACAAAGAACTCATCTGTCTCTGCCCCCACTAAATGTTCTGCCATGTCATTGCCTACAATCTCCACTGACCAGGATGATGCTACAGTAATGGGTGTACCAAGTCCTTCCTCAGAATGTGACAGCATCCCCATCAGCTGCAGATTTCCACAGTCAGATTTCATTGCCCCAGCTGCTGCAGCGTGATAAAAAATATAGTCCCAATCATCCCCTTGCACAGCGTCGTCTAAATGCCAGCTTGGCAAAATTACTCGCATTACAGCTGCCGCCTTTCCAGCTGGTGGACTCTGCCTCCTTCCGTGAATTTGCCGAATGTGCTGTACCACAGTGGCAGGTTCCAAGACACCAGTTCTTTTTACGGAAGGCCATTCCAGCACTATACCAGCACGTGGAAGACAATGTTATGGAGTCATTGGGATACGCAGTTAGCAGCAAGGTGCACATTACTTTAGACACGTTTTCCAGCAAGCATGGACAGGCCGTTACATTTCCTTCACAGCACACTGGGTGTCAGGGTTTAGTATGGATGAACCGGCTCTTGGAGAGTAGCAGTCCTGTTCAAGACGACCACTGACAAGGAGGCTAGGATATATATGTATACAGCACTCCTAGAGCAGTGGATGCGGTGTCAGGGCTTAGTTCTGCAGAATATCCGAGTTCAGTAGCGGTGGTAATACAATGAGGAGATATACGATTATATATATATAATGACAATCTTACTGTTTTCTTGGTTAGTAACTGTAGAGGATGGATAATACACGATGCTGCAGAATCAGTTGTAGGTCACAGAAGAAAAAGCCAGCAAGGAATTTAGGCAAAGCTATAAAGCAATAGATCAGAATTCTGGCTGTATTCAAGTAGGGTCTGAGACAAGCGGGAGGTCGATAGGCTGGCAGAGTTCAAGAGAGGTCAAGAGGCAAGCGGGAGGTCGATAGGCAGGCGGCATTCAGACAGAGTCGATGGATAGCAGAGGTTCGGTAACGAATAGACAATTCAGTAGTTTCAAAGGTTGTTAGCTCTGGATTGTAGGTACAATAATTGAGCAATTACTCACCCTCTGGTGGCTTCTTTTATGGGGGGTTGATTAGGTGCAGGTGCCGGTAATCTTCAGTGCGTGCAGCGTTCTTCCGGGTTGTGTCATCGAGCGTCGACGCCAGGTCCTTGCAGTGTGTGCCGGGAGTGTTGCTTCTGCACACGAATGCGTAAATCATTGCGGACCCAGACGGGGGAGAGAGAGGATCCCTCTACTTGTCTCTGATGCCAGAGGTAGGAGACCGTGTCTGGGCAATATATCCCGAACTCCAGGGACCTGATAACAGTGGCACATGACACTGGGTAACTGCTTACTGCTGGGAGGGATCCAGGACGGGACTCTGTGCTGGAGCTTGTTCATCCACCATGCCTCCAGAAAGCTGCTTATATGAGGTCTGTCTGCTCCACCACCACCTCTCCCTCTTCCTCCTCCTCCTCCTTCTGTGTCTCTGGCGAAGTGGCAGTTAAACCGATTCCTGACAGAGGCTACGCAATGGCTCAAGCAAAAAAGATGCCATACTGTGCTTGAGCTGGTTTGTTTAGGGGACAGGAGCCACACCGGGCCAGAAATTCTGTCAGCTCTGCAGGGGCAGGTGCAGAGATGGTTAACACCACGCCAGCTTCAGCTGGGAATGGTCGTTTGTGATAATGGCAACAACCTTCTCTCCGCCCTATGCAAGGGTAAATTGACGCAAATACCACACGCAAATACACGTCCTAAATCTAGTGGTACAGCGTTTCCTAACCAAGTACCCAGGGCCGGCAGGCCAGAAAAGTCTGCAGACACTTCAGACGGTCATTCCAGGCAAGCGTTCGCCTGGCAGAAATTCAAAGAGAATTCCACCTTCCCACAAACTGTCTGATCTGTGACATGCCCACCAGGTGGAACTCGACATTAGCAATGCTGCAGTGTCTGCACAAGCAGCAGAGGGCCATCAACGAGTACCTGTGTGAGTATGGCACAAGGACAGGTTCAGGTCAACTTTGTTTTTTTTCCCCCCCGCAGTGGCTGATGATCAAGGATGCATGCACTGTACTGTCACCATTTGAGGAGGCAACAAGGATGGTGAGCAGGGACAGTGCATGCATCAGTGACACAATTCCTTTAGTGTTCCTGCTGGAGCACACTCTGCGGGGAATTATAGATGTGGCTCTAGAGGCAGAGCAGCGGGAGGAAGAGGAGGCCTTCCCTAGCTCTGAAGGCCCCAGTCTTTCCGCAGACAGCATTCCAGCGGGTCCTCCTCAGATCAGACAGGAGGAGGATGATGATGAGGAATATTTAAGTAATCGGGGCATTGAAGGTGGGGATTCTGGGTGTGCCCAGAAATACAAGGACTAGTACGTGGCTGGGAGGAGGAAGTGCGCGATACGGTCATCCTCATTGACCAGGAAGACTCGGAAGATAATGCCACCTCCAACCTCCAGCCTGCTAAAGGACCCCAGGATTCGTGCTATCAAGGAGAGGGATCATTACTGGCTGGCAACCCTTCTTGATCCACGATACAAGGGTAAAGTTGCAGAGCTCATCCTGCCCGCACAGAGGGAGCACAGGATGAAAAAACTTGAGGACGCTCTGAAGCGACACTTGTGTAACACCTTTCCAGGCACTGGTAGGTTACCAAGTGATGACACAGGTGCTTCTGAGGCTGCGGATGATCAGAGGAATAGTGGTGAAGGACGGGGCCGCTTGACTGATGCCTTTTTAAAAAAATTTAGTCCACGACGCCAAGGGACATCAAATGTAGGCACCCATTGCCAGCGTCTTCACCATATGGTGCAGGACTACCTAGGGGCAAGGGCAGGCCTGGATACCTTTCCAGCAAATGATCCACTGGCTTACTGGGTGTTGATATTGGATCACTGGCCAGATCTTAGCCAATATGCTATGCAGCTACTAGGTTGCCCTTCATCTAGCGTGCTTTCTGAAAGGACGTTCAGTGCCGCTGGAGGTTTTGTCACAGACAAAAGAGTGCGTCTGTCCACCGACTCTGTAGACCGGCTGACATTTATAAAAATGAATAAGTCCTGGATCAGCAGCTATCAATCCCCTGATGCTGATGTAACGGAATAGATCGGGGATGTCTTCTGCATTCACAAAACCTCCAGCACTGAACTCTTCCACAATACCACAAAAGGGTTACGGTGTGAAGGCACTTGCTGCCATGAAAGGCACAATATTTGGCTGCACTGACGCCTTTACCAGATTCATATCTTTTTAATATAGGACCGCATGGTCCAACCCTGCACTCTTCCACAATACCACAGAGGGGTTACTGTATGATGGCACTTGCTGGCCTGGCACCAAAGACACAATATTTGGGTGCACTGCCACTGACGCCTGTACCAGATTCATATCCTCAGAGGGGTTACTGTGTGACGGCACTGTTGCCGACGCTAAAGGACCATTTTTAAAGCATCTATTCTTACTTTCATCCAAAGCCTGCATAAGTTTCACCATAATTTAGCCAAAAAAATCACTAAAGTTTTTCTGCGCATCCTAAAATGTCTTTTCATACAGGCTGCCGCCCCCAAGCAGTTGTTTATGAATAGATTAAAGGAAAAGCATTTACCGTCATTTGAAACGTCATTTTTTTGTTTTTAAATGTTTCTATACATCCTAGAAATCCGCCACTTCACGGGCAGGTTATGGGGACCTCCTAGGCACGATATTTGAAGGAATTTTTCGTTTTTATTTTTAACCCTTATTTCATGGAAAATTCACTGTACCTTTAAAAATGATTTTTTTTAAAACTTTTTGTCCTTGTTTCCTGTCCCCCAGGGCACTACCCGGACCCCCATACACCTTTTATGGCAAATATCTAGCATATATGCCCTCTTGGAGGGCACTCTGAAAATCAAATTTTGAGTCCCATTGACTTGTATTGAGTTCGAGTTTGAACATTTGAATAGTTCGAGTTCGAATGCGAACCGAACTCAGGGGTGTTCGGCTCATCCCTAATGATTAGTATATATAGCATCTACTTCAAACTGAGCCATATAGATATTAGCATATGTTGGGGCTACATTAGTCCCCATTGAAGTGCCTCTAATTTGCATAATGAAATTCTTTTTTTTTGTATTCAAAATTTTATTTTGAAACAATGTCAGCGGTACAGCAAATAGAAAAAGGCCACGCAGGGCCACAGACTAGTAATCAGGAAAATCAACGTAAATAAAAATAACAGCAATAGACAGCAAGGGACCTCAAAGTCAACAATAAGGGGGGGAATGGAGGGCACTCGACATAAGTAACCAGGGAGGTGGTCTCGTCAATCAGACATGGGGCAACCACATTAAAAAAAAAAAAAGTGGGTAAAAGGGGAAAGGTGGAGGACAGCCCAGGAAAAGGTGGCATTCCTGGCTCACTCCAGCGACCCCACAAGGAGGCTGGAGGCCACGGAAGAGGCCACAGGGGCAGGCGTCCTGGGGCCAGAGGAAGCAGTCAGAGCCATGGTATCCGTTCCAATGGCTCGCCCAGGGCAACCTATTGTCCTGCACCCAAAAAGAAAAGTAAAAAAAAAAAAAAAAGGGGGACAAAATAAAAAGGTGGCTAGATGCCCAGACCGTCACGCCAAACCACAACTTGGACAGATGAAGCAGAGTCCACTAAAGAGTGTCCAGAGGGGGGGGGAATAAATCAGCAAACGTTCTCAACAAGATGTGTATGTGGTGGGGGTGTCAGCAGGAGAAAATGCTTCTAGGGAAACTAGAAGAGCAGAGTCACAGGAAAGATGTCGGCAGCCAGGAGGTCGATAGCAGTCTCCTCTAGCTCAGCCAGTGTCCAGGAACAAAAGACACCCGGCCCGATAACATACTGTCCACAAGAAGTCACAGGCAAGGCCAAGGTGTGCAGGCACCAGAACATAGGTCGCCACCTCTGACTTCTCTTCCTCAACCGCACAGGGGGCACACAGGGCAATCCGCTTCCCAAGGGCACTAGTGGCGTCTCCAAAACTGCAGGGGGCACCTCGAACAAACTGCCTCCGGGCAACTCCAGCAGCCCCAGTAACTGCATTGGGGGTCTGGGAGAGTCCCAGTGCGCCACTGACAGTCCCAGGCCACATCACTACCTCCCCTGATCCAGGGGGATACAGCAGGAGAGGCGCCAAGACATCCTGTTCTACGGCAGCAGGAGTAGCCTCAGACGGGGCAATTCCATTTGGGTCTCCGTATCCCCGGCCACACTCATCATGGTCCCCCGCAGCACTCATCCATCCTGCTTCCCGAAGGGAAGCACGCCATACCTCCCGGAACTCAGCAAGCAGGACCGCCAGATCTCCCCTTGTCAGTGGGAGTAAGGCATCATCAGACCTCTGGCGGGGAAAGGGAGACGACTCCAGAAGGGGCCCATGCTCCTCATCCAGGCACGAGAGCGCAGCCACAGTGGACCCCACGGAAGGGTCAGGCATTTCAGGCCACCGCGGGACACCTGCAAAGGCCAGGGCACGCCAACTCGTCCTCACCTACCAGCCCGGCACACCGGACCAAACACCGCAGAATACTTGAGGAATCAGCACGAGGGGCACACAGGCAAAGAAAATGGCCGCCGAGGTTAGGTCGCACAGGTCCAGGTAGGCCCAGGTCAGCCCAGGGTATAGCACGTCGCAGGAATCTCCCAGTTGCAGGACCACAGGTAAGTACCCACAGTAAGGAAGCGAGTGAGAGCGGAAATTTCAGCCGAAAAGTCCCAAAAATCATCAAATATAAAACATCAGCAGAGGAGCTCTTCAGAATTGCAGCCGCTCAGCTCGACTTCCGGTCACGCCCCCCCCTGCATAATGAAATTCTTGTCAAATACAAGAAAGTTTTTTTCAAGTACAATTCTTAAAAGAGAAACCAAAAAGTCAAGTCTAATATCATCATACCCCATAAATGCCTCTATACCTGATTGATTCTATACCTGATTGATATCAAAACTCACAAGTATGCTATGTGGGTTAGTGGGTATTTTCTCAAGTTTTGTCAAGAAGTCATTGGTATCCAAAATAAAGGATTTAATCTGCTGGAGATAGGGTCATGAGACCTTGTCCAAAAAAATGGACAAAGGGCTCAGGACCGAATTAAAAGCAGAAACAATTGGACTGCCTGGCGGTGAAATCAAGGATTTGTAAATCTTTGGAAGAATATACAGGGTTGGGACAATCCAATGTATTTTTATCAAAAATAATGACAATTTCTCAATTATTTTCGCATGTACAGCTTCCTCCAAAGATGAAATCGTATCAAGTATTACATTCGTAGGGTTCTCAAGCTTTACGTAAGTGTTCACATCATTCAACTGGCGATAAATCTCTTTAACATAGTCTGCAGTATTTAATAGAACTATAGCACCTCCCTTATCTGCAGGCTATATGGTAACTCTGTTGTTCTTGCGTAAATTCTGCAGAGACACCCATTCAGCTCGAGACAAGTTCGAGGTGTTTTTAGTGAAATGTTGAACTGCAAGTAAATCCGCAACATCGCATTCCACTAAAGAAACAAAAGTTTCTACTGCATTCTCAGTCCGTTTAGGGTTGAACTGACTTTTAGGTCTCAACTCAAGAGCTGCAGAACCTAAAGTAGCAGACAAAGTTGTGGCTTCCATTACAGGTTGGTGTGCAAAAAACGTTTTTAAACGGATATTATAAAAAAGAATTTAAAAAGATCAACTTCAACATCAAATGTATCGATTTTTACACTAGGACATTTGACAATCCTTTCGAAAGTACGTTAGTCTCAACCGTTGACAGAGGAATGTCTGACAAATTGTACACTACGTTCTCCAGTATTTGGAAAAGTTCTGAAGTTATACAATATATATATACAATATATTGTCTAATAGATTATTTTTGGTGATTTGTTTTTATCATTCTTTATCAACAGCAAAAAACGTGCAAACCAACACTTATTAACATATAGTGATACAATACGTATCTTTAGCGGTTCCGCCATGTCTCCACGATCCGACGTGGTCAGAAAAGGTATAAAGTAATGGGAAACCACTAAATGGAAACCAAAAAGTCAAGTCTAATATCATCATACCCCATTTTCTCTAGGGCTTTGGTAAATGCCTCTATAACTGATTGATTCTCAATGGAGGTATACAAACTAGTGATATCAAAACTCACAAGTATGCTATGTGGGTTAGTGGGTATTTTCTCAAGTTTTGAAGTCATTGGTATCCAAAATAAAGGATTTAATCTGCTGGAGACAGGGTCGTGAGACCTTGTCCAAAAAAAATGGACAAAGGGCTCAGGACCGAATCAACAGCAGAAACAATTGGTCTAAAGGTAAACCACTAAATGGAAAAATAAAAATGAACAATCATAGCACAACACTGTGGGTTAAGGTAGCAATTCAGGCCCCTTCAAGAAATGCACTCACAAGATAGATAATAAATGCAGGCATGTAGTATATAAAATAGTGTTTACTCATCTACTTCTCTGGTCGTTCCATGGCTTCCTCTCCTTTTTCAGTCTGCCTATAACCTTTAAATAACAGGTTTTTACCAATAGTGTCTCAATGGTTTGCGGTATTTTAGAGTGGTTTATACTGGGGCTAATCGCGATTTTTCTGTATTTTGTTTTTGTTTTTATTTTTCAGGTTGTTAGCATAATATGAAGCCATTTTAATAGATTTTGTGCAATATTTGTGCAATATTTTGTGCATAATATCATGCCTAGGAGGTCCCCATAACCTGCCCGTGAAGTGGCGGATTTCTAGGATGTATAGAAACCCTCACAAACACCCCCCATTGTTTCTCACTGTAATTGTAAAGGGTCATCCAGACGTGGACCCCTTGCTTGATGTGCCTAGAGGGGTGTCAGCTATACCCTCCTGACAAGGCCCAAGAAGGCCGAAACGATCGTAGGGGGTTGCTGCACCTCTCGTGCAGGGATGACGTCCTTGGCAATCAGCACTGGCCATCCTTTCTGGGTGAGAGCAGGTTGATTTGCATATGGAAAATTCATCCCTGTAATGGCACAAGCAAGCTAAAAACCTTGTTTGTGAGACCTGAGCGGGCACCCACCGTAGAGCAGGCCATTGTGCTGTTGCTCATTCTCAGAACCCTCACAAACACCCCCCTTGTTTCTCACTGTATAGAAACATGTAAAAACCAAAACAATTACATTTCAAATGACGGTAAATTCTTTTCCTTTAATCTATCCATAAACAACTGCTTGAGGCGGCAGTCTGTATGAAAAGAGGAGACATTTTCGGATCCGCAGAAAAAGTTTAGTGATTTTTTGGCTAAATTATTGTGAAACTTATGCAGGCTTTGGATGAAAGTAACAATAGGTGCTTTAAAATTGGGCCTTTAGCGTCGGCAACAGTGCTGTCACACCGTAACCCCTCTGAGGATATGAATCTGGTACAGCCGTCAGTGGCAGTGCACCCAAATATTGTGCCTTTGGTGCCAGGCCAGCAAGTGCATCATACAGTAACCCCTCTGTGGTATTGTGGAAGAGTGCAGGGGTGGACCATGTGGTCAGGGCCGGTGCTAGACTATTTTGCGCCCTAGGCAAGACCAGCTACTTGCACCCTCCCAAAAAAAAAAAAACTACACAAAATGAAACTGCTAAATTTCTTTTTATTTAAGAATAAAGTTTGAAAAGCACTAATAGTAAAGGTAAAATAAATATAAATAAACTGTATTAAACCATTTTAAATGAACTCTATTAAACAAATTAAAATTAACTGTATTGAACAAATATAAATTAACGAAAAAAAATTAAGAGTTGTCACGTAAGTTTCAATTTCAGACACATCAAAATTTCACTTTGCGTGCCTTATCCTTTGCAAATTTTCATCATGCGTATATATAATATATATATATATATATTGCCCAGGCCAGCTCACATCATGCGTATATATATATTGCCCAGACCAGCTCACAGTCACAGATGCGCCATCATCATAGGCGTGCGCAGCCTATTGCATTAGAGTGTGCACCCAAAAGCTCAAACACATGAAAAAAAATTATGTATATATATATATATATATATATATAAATCACGAGTATAGCAGTCTGTAGTGATACCTTTTTATTGGACTAACGTTACATTTAAAGTACAAGCTTTCGAGAGGATTCCTCCCTTCGTCAGGTATAGAAGCTTACTGATCAGAATAATAGAATTAAACATTGGGACAGTCATAGGGCTCACAGTTGGGGGTGTTAGATGTTGTATATCGCCAAATAGCATGGTCAGAGGGGGAAAAAAAAGGAAAGATTTAATGGTCTCAGGCAAGATGCAATCATGTCCACTTCAAAGGGAATGTGAAAGGACAGAACGAAAGAAAGAAAAAAAAAAAAACACAACACAGTGAGTATGGGGAAGACACACAAAAATAGGAATTATGAATATTATGTGACGTTATTATAGTGGGTTAGAAAACCCGAATCTATATTAAGTCCTTGTTTTATATTGTTGAAATATGTGATCATTTTCATTTCATATGTTTTGCGTTCCCGGTGAAATTTAAAATGTCCTTTGAGGATTTTGATTCTGAGGTTTTGGATGGAGTGGCCTGCTAGATTGAAGTGATGTCCCACTGGGGTACAATATGTGTTTTCCTGGTGGTTCCTGATGGAGTGTCTGTGCTGGTTCATCCTGAGATTTAGTTTAAGGCTGGTTTCACCAATATAGCAGCCCTTATCACACGCTGTGCACTGGATCATATATACCACATTTTCTGACGTGCACAGGTATGATCCCTTGATGTTGTGAGTGGCATTGTTGTGCCGCGCAGTGCTGCTGTCACATATATGTTGGCACAGTTTGCAGCGGGGTTTGTTACAGTGTTTGGTCCCATTCTGTATGTCATCCTGTTCCTGAGCGAGTTTGCTGCGGACCAGTTTTTGCCTCAGGTTTGGGGGTTGCTTAAATGCCAGTAAGGGGGGCTGTGGGAATATTTCTTTGAGCGCAGTGTCCTCTGTGACCAGTGGCTGCAGATCTTTGATGATTTTACGAATTCCCTCTAGAGTTGGGTTGTAGGAAACAACAACTAGAAGGATCCGTGTGGTGTTTTTCTTTTCTTTGTAACGCAACAGCTGTTTGCGTGGTGTTTTCAGGGCAGATTTGATTTTTTCAGAGATTGTCCTCTCCTTGTAGCCCCTCCGCTGGAATGATGCAGACAGTTTGCTCAGGTGTTTATCCCTGTCCCCAGTGTCCGAGCAGATTCGGTGGTACCTGATGGCCTGGCTATAGATGATGCCTTGTTTGGTGTGGTTGGGATGAAAGCTGGTGTTGTGGAGGTAGCTGGGTCTGTCTGTGGGTTTCCTGTACACAGATGAGTGCAGCGTGCCATTGGCAGCTGATATGGTACAGTCCAGGAAGCTCACACTGTGCTTGGAAAAATCCATCTTGAGTTTGATGGATGGGTGGAACGTATTAAATGCCTTGTGAAAGTCTAGAAGGCGTTCCTCTCCTTCTGTCCATATGATGAAAATATCATCAATGTATCGTAGATACAAAGAAAATAAAAACACCACACGGATCCCTCTAGTTGTTTCCTACAACCCAACTCTGGAGGGAATTCGCAAAATCAAAGATATACAACATCTAACATCCCCAACTGTGAGCCCTATGACTGTCCCAATGTTTAATTCTATTATTCTGATCAGTAAGCTTCTATACCTGACGAAGGGAGGAATCCTCTCGAAAGCTTGTATTTTAAATGTAACGTTAGTCCAATAAAAACGGTATCACTACAGACTGCTATACTCGTGATTTTGGCATCTGGACTAACACGGCCTACCTAATTATATATATATATATATATATATATATATATATATTCCACACAGTTCAACACTCGTCCTTATCAATAAATACTTATCTTCTGCCTCGGTGCTGTTATCCCAAAAGGTGCATATAGAATTGCCAGAAACTAGGGCACACTCGAGGTTTTCATTAAAACAAAAAAGTTTTTATTCAAAGATACATTAAAAGAACCGACGTGTCGGCCTAAACATAGGCCTTTTTCAAGGTTAAAATCAAAACGTATCATACTGTTTATATACACTACATAATCATTACAACTTACCGAGTCAGTGTCGCGCCGGCTTCGATAACGCCCACCCGGAACCCGGAAGTGACGTATCATGTTGTTAGCCGCGCACGTTACGTCTAACTAAGGACGTGTATACTATGAAAAAGCGACATGTGTTGTCATAGCAACCATTTGCCGAGGCAAAAATAAGTAATATATATATATATATTATACACACCTGCACCCTTATGCATACATACACACGCACACACTCTCACACATTCAGCCTAAATATATCATTACAATCAGGGCAATTCAAAGAGAATTGAAAAGTCACTGCACGTTCGGTGACTTTTCGTTCTCTTCAATTCGGATTATTTTGACGATTCCCAGTTCGGCGACCCTGCGGTGTATTCAGCAAGCACCACAGGGTCCCCAAATTGCAGGGAAAGGTCACCGCAAACCTGCCGAAAACTAACTGCAAAACCCGCAAAAAATCTAGATTAACCCGCCGGAAAAAGCCGTTAATTTTCACCTCGGGATTAAACATTCACAGGGTTATTCAGAGAGCGGTGAAAAGCAGGAGAATAACTGGAGAAGTGAAAATTCTAGGTCAAAATAGCCAAACCATAAAAATTCTCCCATTTATTTCACTTTCCAAATCAGCTATTTTGACCTAGAATTTTCCATTCTCCAGTCATTCTCCTGAGTTTCACCTCTCTCTGAATAACCCTGATAGTCACGATCACACGCAGCGAAGCTGCCGGAAAAAGCCGACACCGCAGACGAATGGAGTGAATAAATTTGCAAAACAGTTTGCTTGAATGTTTGAAAAGTGAAACGCTGTTTGCAAAGAAACTGAGCGAAAATGTCTGAAATTTACATATGAGGTCCAGGGAATGATAATAAAAAGGGCTGTTACAGAAAAAATAAGTAAGAAACAAAAACCATGAAAATGCTTAGAATATCCTAAAAAAAATCTATAAATAGAGACTTTTTACTGCAGAATTTTATAATGAACGGTTTATTAGATATTGAATTAAAACGGGAATATTTTTAACATTGAAGTCTATGGGATTCGCCTGAATAAACTTGCCGAATTAAACCACCGAACAGCAGGGCATTTCGGGAACCTTTCACTGCTGGTTTTTGTTCTCTGAATAGCTAAAGCAGTGCTTTTTTATGGGGATTTCACTGCCCTCGAACAGGCACCGAACAGGCACCGTACAGGCACCGTATGTGCAGGCAATTTGCCAGGATTTGGTGAATTGCCTGCTCTCTGGATAGTCGAATGGCCAGGAAAGGTAACCGAACGCTGATTTTCAACGTTCGGTTACCTTTCTCCAGCCATTCGGATCTCTTTGGATAACCCTGTATGTTTATAAATCAGAGGTGCAGCATCCTTGGCCATCCAGTGTTTTTGAACTACATTTCCCATGAGTCTCGACTAATCCAATTAGTGGCGGAGTATTGTGGCCGATTGTGTTTTATGACTATCAGGGTTATTCAGAGAGAGGTGAAACTCAGGAGAATGACTGGAGAATGGAAAATTCTAGGTCAAAATAGCTGATTTGGAAAGTGAAATAAATGGGAGAATTTTTATGGTTTGGCTATTTTGACCTAGAATTTTCACTTCTCCAGTTATTCTCCTGCTTTTCACCGCTCTCTGAATAACCCTGTGAATGTTTAATCCCGAGGTGAAAATTAACATTGCTTTAGATGTTAAAAGCGGGCAATGAGGAAATTTTGTATTTTTTCACACAGCAGTTAAATGCAGCATATTAGAAGAAGTTTTAGGAGGGAAATTAACACTTCTCACTCAGAACAGAAGCAGACACCACACCTTCATTCTACATACAATGTATCAAATTCATTACACCAGACTAAATGCCAGAACATAAATTGTTATGCCATTTTAAAAACACAGGTCATTTAGGGGTGAGAATCTTTGCACGTACACATTAGTTTTTAATTCAATATCTAATAAACCGTTGCTTATAATATTCTGCAGTAAATAGTCTCTTTATTTCTAGATTTTTTAGTATTTTTTAAGCATTTTTTATACTTTTTTCAAAATTTTTCTTTTTGCGAACTCGGCCCGAACACACCCAAAAAGTTCGAGGTTCGCGAACTTTCGAACGAACAAAGTTCGAATCGAACTCCGAACTGATCGAACCGAACAGCTCATCCCTACTTATGACCCTGTCTCCAGCAGACTAAATCCTTTATTTTGAATACCAATGACTTCTTGACAAAACTTGAGAAAATACCCACTAACCCACATAGCATACTTGTGAGTTTTGATATCACTAGTTTGTATACCTCCATTGAGAATCAATCAGATATAGAGGCATTTACCAAAGCCCTAGAGAAAATGGGGTATGATGATATTAGACTTGACTTTTTGGTTTCTCATTTAAGAATTCTACTTTGAAAAAACTTTTTTGTATTTGACAAGAATTTCTTTATGCAAATTAGAGGCTCTTCAATGGGGACTAATGTAGCCCCAACATATGCTAATATCTATATGGCTCAGTTTGAGGAAGATGCTATCTATACTAATCATCTGTATAGGAATTACGCAAAGTGCTGGTATCGTTATATTGACAATATTTTTCTTATTTTGGGAAGGCTCACAAAGTTGTCTTGAAGAATTTATACTTTTCCTTAATGATGTGTCCCCCACCATTGATTTCACCATGGTCTCAAGATACAGGTAATTCTCAATATGTGATTTATTTGATTAAATGTCCGTGCGGTTGGATTTATGTGGGTGAGACCACACAGAAAATCCAAAATAGGATTACAAAACACAAGTCTGACATTCGTCTTAAAAGAATTGAATTACCTAGACCTAACCACTTTATTGCAGCAGGACATGAAATATCTCAATTGAGGTTTCAAGTGATTGACACAGTGAATAAATCTATCAGGGGAGGTGATAGAGAACAAGCACTGAAGAAGAAAGAACTTTTTTGGATACATCGGCTTAATACTATTGAACCTAGTGGGTTAAATAGAGATTTTGATCTGTCTCCTTTTTTATAGCAGAAGGTTTTTGATAGAATTCAGGTATAAACATATAAGAGAACTGTTTTTCTAGAGATTCCTATTTTTCATCATAGATGGTTACGATACACCAATAATAGATTTTGAATACGAGTAAATTAATTTAATGTATGTTATATAATTAATATATTGTCTAATAGATTATTTTTGGTGATTTGTTTTTATCATTCTTTATCACTATATGTTGTGTTGGTTCATTGGAATTCCTTTTGTTTTCGGTGGATACTTGTATAATATAAGATGCAGAGAGAATCAATTAAGATTCCACGAATGTGTTGCAGGTTTCTTCAATTTGGGATTAATTGAATCATTGAGACTTGACAAAGACCCAAGGGTCGAAACGTTGTACTGTCGTTTTATGCTCACTTTGGAATAAAGACCCTTTTTATTTACCACAACCAGAAGTCGGTAACTATTTTTTGCCTTTAACTTTACCTGAGCAGGTTGTTCAGGGTTGTAAATCTCTGGTGATCGTCCCCCGGCATACCATATGCATAGTCCTCAGATTGTACAAGAGTTGGTGACGATTCTGCTGGAGCATCGCATGCACAAGCCTCAGATTGTAAAGAGAGTGGCGATGTTTCAGCAGGATCATCACATTCAGAGGATGCAGATGACCAAATTCAGGTGTCTCGGATGGCTGAAAAAAATTTTCTGGCTCTGGCTCAGAAACTGTCTTCTCTGTGAGTGATTCACTTTAATGGAAAATAAAGAAATATCCAATGTTATCTTTCTAGTAATTTTATAGAATACTTTATGAAAGGATGCTTCAAACAAAAGAATGTGAGAAATATTCTCCATTAACTTTGTTATACACAATATAGGTTTTCATACAATCAATCCTGAGGCTCTTCAGGCAGGGGTTTCACCATTTCAATCACAATGACTAGCACTCGTTGTTTTTTGATAACTGGAGCTTCAGTTGGTACAGGAAGTTCCTCTTGCTCAGTACCTGCCATCTGTGATTCACTGCAACAAAAAACAATAGTATATAGTATAACTCATCCATGCCCTTGAAATCACCCGACTTGACTATTGTAATAAACTCTTAGCTGGCCTCCCTCTCTCCCGCCTCTCCCCCATACAATCAATTCTGAATGCCTCTGTGTCACGTTTCCCCATTCCAGCCCTGTCCCCCTGCCCTCTGTATTCCTGATGCCTGTGTTTCCCTTATGTTTCTGCATGTTGCTTTCCCTGGGTTGCAGCTCAGGGGTTAAGTGTGGCTTCCTCGTTAGCTCTCCTGTTGGTGGTGTGGGCTGATCACCTCCCTATATATTGCAATGGGCCCTTATCCCATTGCTCTTGTATTCTGGTTCACTTTCAGTTCTGATTCCTGCTGAGTGTTTGTTCCTGAGAGCTCCCTGCTGTTATTCTGTTTAGTTTGAATGTTCTTGTCTCCTGATCTGTATGCTGTTTCTTTAATTAGTCCAGGTTCTAGTTCATGTCTAGTCATTTATATGTTTATAGTTCTAGTGTTTCTCCTTTGTCTGGTTATGTTATATGTCTGACTGATTACGTGGTTCTGACCCTCTTGCCTGCCTGACTGATCTCCCGGTTCTGGATCCCTGGCATCTGTATAAGGTATACGTTCTGGTTTATGACTTCTGGCTTTTTCTTGACTTCTCTATTTGGATACTCCTTGTCTGTACCGTTTATATATATTTATATTTCTGTCTCGTCTGTAGGTCCTTAGACTCTGCATGGTGCTGTTATATTATTTTCCTTTAGAGCAGATCCGGCTATTCTAAAGACCGGTCTTTCAGAGTGGGGCTGCTATTTACTATGTAGGGTCTCTGGCCTAGGCTGTCTACTCTGTATTATCTGCATATTGGGGCTCTCCTGTGTACCAGTACCTCACCTTGTCGAGTGCAAGGTGCTCTCCTTGTGACTCATTATGACACTCTGCCAGGCTCACCCCCCTCAACTGCCGCTCGGTCTTTGCCGCTCCTCTCTGCGAGTTCCTTCACTGACTCCCCATCTACTGCACAATTAAATTTAAAATCCTTACCCTGACCTACAAAGCTCTCACTAACTACCTGTCCTCACTAATCAGCAAATACACCCCAGCCCGCTCCCTAAGATCAAACAGTGACCTGCGCCTAGCTTCTCCCCACATCCCCTCTTCCCATGATAGACTGCAGGACTTCTCACGCACAGCCCCCATCCTCTGGAATGCTGTCCCTCGTACTGTCAGACTTTCCCCTAGTTTCTCTTCCTTCAAACACTCCCTTAAGGCTTTCCTATTTAGGGAAGCCAACACCGACTTACTGACACAAACAGTCCATCACTCTCACCTAGCAGTTTATAACGCTCACGTAGCAGTCCCCTCCTCCTGGTTCCACACCAACCCTTCTAGATTGTGAGTTCCCATGGGAATAGGGCCCTCGTTTCCTCCTGTACTGGTTTGTCAAAATGTTGTTCAATGTATTGTAACCCTATCTATACTGTGCCCATTGTACAGCGCTGCAGAATATGCTGGCGCTTTATAAAGATTAATAATAATAATTTGTTGACTTGGTTTATTTTACCTGTTCTGTTAATCATGTTTTAGTAAAATATCATGTTTAAAGAAACGCTGTATTAAAAATATCTCCCTGTTTTTTTGGAAAGATTTGGTCAGATGCGGCTGAAAGCCCTTTATATACATTGCATACTGCCAACTTACACTCTTGTAAGAAATAAAAGGCAACCATTTTAACCCCTAAGTGACCGGGCAGTTTTATACAAATCCGTCCTTTAGTGACCACTACTGTTTTTAAATTTCTGCGCTGTTCTCGTTTAGGTAAAATTTTCCTTTTACTCATTTATGCAACCCACACATATTATACACCGTTTTTCCCGCCATTAAATGGACTTTCTAAAAATACCATTATTTTCATCATATCCTATAATGTACTATAAAGAAATATGAAATATGATGAAAAAATGGTAAAAACACACTTTTTCATAATTTAATCCCCAAAATCTACAACCATCAAAAACGACCCCGGCTAAATAGTTTCAAAATTTTGTCCCGAGCATAGAAATACCCAATTTTTACATGTTTTTGCTTTTTAACCCCTTCACTGCTGAGCCAGTTCACCTGTGTGCGCTCAGCTCATTCTGACTGTTTTATGCTCATTATGGTTAGATGACAGCCTAGGTCCTAAAACAAAAAATCCACTAAACTAATAGTGGTAACACCACATCTTGAAAAGATTATATAAGATAAAGATTTGGTATTTTAAAGTAATTGTTCACACAATACACAAAAGGTACTGAAACCTGAATTGTAGACAGAGCTGGTCTGTTTGAACAAGTCAAACTTACCACAGAGTGTTGGTGACAAGATTAAAACAATAGAAACTTTATTAGGGCATAGAAGCCAATGATTTAAAAGAAACTGGACACAACGTGATCACTAAGGACAAACACATAAATAATAAAACATGTTCAATGTATTAGGACCTCTCTGCATATATATAATGTGTCTCGAACCCCAGGGTTCTCCTAAAGACTCAGATAGTGCTGAATTGTATATATATATGAAATGAGAGGAGGAGGTTCATATATGCATGGGAAGCCTAAAGAACATATAAGAATAAATGAGAGCAGCAGAAAATCTTTAGTATACTCTAATATGTATACTTAATGTATATATATATATATATATAATCCATAAATTCTGCAGGGTGGAGTACCCTATAAACCACAATAAGATCTATGAAGTATTTTTTTTTTTTTTCAATTTAAGATTTTTATTTTTTGCAAAAGGTCACAAACCGACCATCATAGTTGACCTCGCAGGGCCAAATAATGCACTCTTATAATAAACACTTGTAACATAAAGAAGGGGGGTCACGTGAAAAATCATCAAAAAGTCGAAAAGAGGGGGGGATTAAAGCAACCAAAGAAAGTCTCAATATCCCCAGCCGGGGAGTGTCATCAGAGGTGGGTATGAGAGGACCCAAAAAACATCAAGAGAAAATAAAAAACTGTCTCAGGTGTCCTATCAACCCATGTCTCTAAAAGGGGGTACTCGCTTGGCAGGTAGCTCGACCCACAAAAGGCCGATTCGTGCTGCCCAGGTCATCTCAACATCGGGGGATCGAAATGTCTCAGGGATCTCCGCTTCAGCCTCCTTCGTTATAGGTACCACCATTTCTCCGGCAAGGCGAACCTCATCTGGAATGGGGGTATCCGCTGCACACAGGTCACCGGGTGGTGCAAGAGTGGTCGGGGCCCCCCTGTAAAACGTCGCTGCCTCCTCCACTCTAATTGCAGGCTCACCAGAAGGCGTGATCATTCCACCGCTCAACCTCGAATCTGCTTCCGGACTTGGAGGGTCAAGCAGCGGCACAGCCAACAGACCCGGTACATCAGGCTCCGGCAAAGTTGCACCGTCGTCCTCTGGGACAAGTATGTCCTCTTCCGGCATGCGCGGGTGGGAAGCCGGTGGCGTCCTGCAGCCTCTCAGTATGGCCATCATCCGGCGCCAGGTCCCCTTTGTGAGTGGGCTCAGGTAGTCCCCCTCCAACAGCACCAAACAGGCCTCTAGGGCCTCAATCGCGGCCATTTTCACTGCGGTGGGGGGAGGGGAAGCGACCCGGTGCCCAAATTCATCAGTCCTCAGCCATCTGTCCCGATCAGTCAGCGGGAGACAGGGGCCCTCCGTCTCCGTAGCTCCCCTCACGGTCCCAGCATGGGAGGTATCTACAGGTGGGCACAGCAAGCAGGTAACCGGCGCCAAAAGATAGGCCCCAAGATGGCCGCCGGCAGCGACCTCCATCAAGCGAACCGCCCGGCACGCGGCTGTCTCAGGTCCGGTGGGGGGAGGGGCAGAACAGGCCCCGGACAATACACCCCGATGGCCAGCCACTCAGGGCTAGTAGCATGAATTCTCGGCATCTATAAAGTGGCTTGAAGATCCCTTTAGAGAAAGGACGGGTCGGAGCTCCACAGACACGCATCCTCTCTCTTCAGCAGCCGGCCACGCCCCCCTATGAAGTATTTTTGGTGCAATAATATCGATGGTACTGCCAAAATTTTTGCGCCAGAACCATATACTTGATTAGGCAAAAAACAACAAGGCATATGAAGCCATTTAGACAAGAAGACTTTAAATATATATATAGCCTCCGATTCCTGACTGAATATGCATTCACAGTATATAGCACAAATGTTTAATCAATTACTGTAAAAAAGCAATTTTATGATAAGGGTTATAATGCAAATGCCAGCTATATTCCAAATTAGATACCAGTTGTTTTATGGAGCACCATAGCTTCATTGATTTTTGTGTGAGGGAGATTTGGGGTAAGGGTTAGTGCCCACAGTCAAAAATTTTTTGTATATATATATATACTCCACACAAACTGCACAATTTAAGGACTATCCAGTCGAGACAAAAATCCCCCTTATAATGCCCTTATGCATACTGGTACACAAAGTGTACGTTGTTATCAATTATAAGGCCATAAATAGTAGGTTACAAAAAACCTTGTAGCATAGGAGGGAAATGATGGGTAGAGATTGAGCTGCTTGCAGAAAGAATGCACCCGACGCGCATTTCGCCTTGCACAGGCTCGTCAGGAGTGCTGGGGATGAAGCCCGATTGTGAATGTATATTAGTAGCCACCTTGAAGATGGGAGGGGTCCATAATTAGCTAATCCCAGTGGTTGAATAAATTAATTATTAAGCTAAACCAAATGGCTGCCTGATTGGCATTTCTTGCGTCTAATCTGCTCATAGCATCATCCTGTAGTCATGGTTGTTTCATGCATGGGCAGCCATGATAGAGCCATAGGTGGATTGGCAGGAGTTACTACCAATGAAGGGGATGGGAGGAGTTGTGGATAAGAGACTAACGATTGTATCCTTGTCACGAGGCGTGTGCGGTTCTGGTATGAGCCCAGCAGGCGGCGACACAGAGGGGAGGCCAGACAGGAGTCACGCAATGCAGATTCTTTAATAAAACATAAATGGTCCTTAACTGCAGGCAAAAGAACAAAGGGAATAGCAATAAAGTCTAGGGAGAGTCCGTGGATTGTGGGTAGTGCAGTCTTAGACCACCAAGACCCACCAAGAGGAAGTCTGGACAGTGGTACCTGGATCAAAGAGGTCAGAGGGTGATCAACAACTGTAATCCACGGGTAGACGGGTCCTGGATACGTAGGATAAGCTGGTTCTGGAAGAGCAGGTTAGCACACCACCAAGAGACCTCAGTCAAGGATAACAATAATGCAGACCCACTGTTGGCTGGGTCTCTCTGCCTTTTAAGGAGGCTTAAACATGGATAGGCCTCAGCTGGAAGTACAGGGCTAGACAGGAAAACCCAGGCTGGATCTCCAGGAGCCTGGACATGGTGCTTAGCCTGGGCAAAACCTGGACTGGAATCCAAGAATGAAGAAATCCAGGGCAAAGTTCTTAGATCCAGGTTTGTTAGACAGGTACACGGGGTGGACCGTGACAGTACACCCCCCCGAAGGGTGCCCTCCGGGCACCGAGGCTGGAGCAGGGGACAAAGCACCTTCCTCTAACTAGAGTCCTCAGAAGAGATGTCAAAGTATCTCCAGAGCTCGGAGCAGTGCCTGAGCACTGCCAAGTGCTCCTCCCGAACTAACACGCCAGAGGGCGTCCTGGTGTAGCCCGTAGGGGCAGGTCCTCTTGGGCACCTCTTGCCAGTCCAACTACCTGGATTCTGGTAGTCCTCAAAGACAGCAAGGAGCACAGCCCTGTCAGACTCAGTGTCAAAGGTGTCATGGGCACAGCTCGGCGGGGCAGCGCCCCTGGCACAGCTCGATGGGGCAGCGCCCTTGGTGACAACCTTGGGACTGTGCGGCTCAATGGTGGCAACCTTGGTGAGGCACGGCACTTGAGCGACCTGGGTACTGCATGGCACTTGAGTGACCTGGGTACTGCACGGCACTTGAGCGACCTGGGTACTGCACGGCACTTGAGCGACCTCGGTACTGCACGGCTCTGCGGCGACCTCGGTACAGCATGGTTTTGCGGCGACCTGGGTACAGCACGGCTCTTGCTGGGCAGTGAGCGGCTTGGCCTTACGGCAGCGTCGACGACCCCATGGCGGTGATAGCTCAGGATAACCTGCGGGATGCAGGGCAGCGACCTCCGGGGACCCTGCGAGATGCAGGGCAGAGAGTTCTGGAGATCCTGCGGGATGCAGGGTAGCGACAACTGGAGATCCTGCGGGATGCAGGGCAGCGACAACTGGAGATCCTGCAGGATGCAGGGCAGCGACAACTGGAGATCCTGCGGGATGCAGGGCAGCGAAAACTGGAGATCCTGCGGGATGCAGGACAGCGACAAGTGGAGATCCTGCGGGATGCAGGGCAGCGACAACTGGTGATCCTGCGGGATGCAGGGCAGCGACAACTGGAGATCCTGCGGGATGCAGGGCAGCGACAACTGGAGATCCTGCGGGATGCAGGGCAGCGACAACTGGAGATCCTGCGGGTTGCAGGGAAGTGACAACTTGAGATCCTGCGGGTTGCAGGGCAGCGACCTCTTGAGATCCTGCAGGTTGCAGGGCAGCGACCTCTGGAGATCCTGCGGTTTGCAGGGAAGCAGACTCTTGGGATCCTGCGGGTTGCAGTGCAGCGACCTCTGGAGATCCTGCGGGATGCAGGGCAGCGACCTCCGTAGTCAGTGTCAAAGCAACCTCCATGGGCATATAAGGCTCCAAATCTGTGGGCAAGGTAGGTTCCATGTCCATGGGTTCAACGTCAGCAGGCTCAGATGGCGGGGTCTCCAAGTAATCGGAGAGGGAGTCATCCTCTGTACTCTCCACATCAGAGAAGGTTTCCCTAAATTCAGGTCTCTTAGATCTGGGTACCGGAGTATGGCGAGACTTGCCAACTGTGGTAGCCTGGCGAGGCCTAGCAGGAGTAGAGACTGGGCGAGGCTTGGCTGTGGGCTGGCAAAGCTTGACAGCAGCTTGGCGAGATTTGGCAGGATTTGAGACTGGGCATGACTTGGCTGTGACCTGGCGAAGCTTGATAGTAGCTTGGCGAGGGCTAGCAGAGACAGGGTGCTGTCGAGCTTTGGCACTTGGAGTTCGCTTAGACTTTGATGGCAAGGACTCAGCAGGTAAGGTCTCTTTGCTTTTAGCATGCACAGACACAGGAGGAGCAACCAGTTGAGAAGCAAGAGTAACAGGGTTGACTCTGGTCTGTGCATGGGATGGCTTGGGTGGGCGCACAGGGCACGCAGATATGAAATGTGAGCCTGCACTACAATAGAAGCACAGTCCCAAAGACCTCCTCCTGGATCGTTCCTCCTCAGACAAGGGTCTCCTGCAGCCAGACATCGAAGTTGAAGAGCGCACCTTAGGTGAGGTGCCCCTTAATCCTTGCAGCACTTTAAGCAACATAGAATCCAGTTGCTGCAGGAAGTTCTCCACAGCCATTTTCATGGATGCCACCACCGCCTGTATCACCGCAGACTCGTAATAAGATGGGGTCTGCATTCTGTCACGAGGCGTGTGTGGTTCTGGTATGAGCCCAGCAGGCGGCGACACAGAGGGGAGGCCAGACAGGAGTCACGCAATGCAGATTCTTTAATAAAACATAAATGGTCCTTAACTGCAGGCAAAAGAACAAAGGGAATAGCAATAAAGTCCAGGGAGAGTCCGTGGATTGTGGGTAGTGCAGTCCTAGACTGCAGACAGGACCCACCAAGAGGAAGTCTGGACAGTGGTACCTGGATCAAAGAGGTCAGAGGGTGATCAACAACTGTAATCCATGGGTAGACAGATGGGTCCTGGATACGTAGGATAAGCTGGTTCTGGAAGAGCATGCTAGCACACCACCAAGAGACCTCAGTCAAGGATAACAATAATGCAGACCCACTGTTGGCTGGGTCTCTCTGCCTTTTAAGGAGGCTTAAACATGGATAGGCCTCAGCTGGAAGTCCAGGGCTAGACAGGAAAACCCAGGCTGGATCTCCAGGAGCCTGGACATGGTGCTTAGCCTGGGTAAAACCTGGACTGGAATCCAAGAATGAAGAAATCCAGGGCAAAGTTCTTAGATCCAGGTTTGTTAGACAGGTACACGGGGTGGACCGTGACAATCCTACAGACAGATAGCGATCTATTTATTTTTTCTTTCAAAACATAAATAAAATGCAATTGAAGATCGTAGTGACAAAGTGTAGGTGCATTCAGGAGATGAACACATAAGGGGATATCTAAACAAATATCTCGGGTATCCGGTGTGAAAAACCGGACACCATTTCATCAAATAAAAGGCAGTTCTTGTTCTTATGGATACAGAGGATTATATAACCATGTGCATGATCCACCTTCAGGACCCAGGAGGATATAGAGTTTTAGAAAAAGACTCCTCTTTTCTCCAAAAAACTTGACCTAATTTTACAATCTGGTGTGACATCTGGTCTACTATCTAATGACAACTTTAAATTTTTGCTCCCACCATTACCACACTCTACTGTTTGCCTAAGATTCATAAGTCACAAACATCTCCTCCTGGCCGCCCAATCATCTCGGGCAATGATTCCCTTACTGAACGAATTAGTCAATACATTGACTGCTATTTACGTCCTTTGGTTGAGGTGACACCTTCTTATGTCAGAGACACACAGCATGTGCTATCAAAATTGTTAGATCTGTCGGTTCCTTCGGGTACCATTTTAGCCAGCTTCGATGTGATCTCTCTTTATAACAATATCCCTCATGATGTGGGTTTAAGAGCTACACAATTTTATTCTTGAAGGAAAATATTCACCTGTGGAAGCTGAGTTTGTGTTGTCATTGTTGGATTTCTTATTGCATCATAACTACTTTGTCTTTAATGGGAAATTTTACTTGCAAACTCGGGGCACAACTATGGGAATATGCTGTGCCCCGAGTTATGCTAACTTTTACTTGGCCTGGTGGGAGAAACTACATGTGTTTACTCACGAGAAAACCAAACTAACAGCTCACATTGTTAAGTGGATGAGATACATCAACGATATTCTTTTTTTTTTTGTATTTCAAAATTTTTATTTTGTAACTGTCATCAGTACAACAAACAGAAAACGGCCGCGCAGGGCCACAGCAGGCTAGTCAGCAGGAAAATCAACGCAAATAAAATAAAAAATAATAGTCAACTAGGGTCAACAAAGTAATCAACAGTAAGGGGAGATGGGAAAGGGGGAAGGACACTCCGACATAAGTCAGCGTTTTCAGGGAGGAGGTGGAGCCTACAGTCAAATAGCGGGCGAAGTGCCTGGGTTGCCTAAGAAAATTTAAAAAAAAAAAAAAAAGGGTGGGGAACCACCTAATATAGAGCGGCATTCCCGGCTCTCTCCAGTAACCCCACGGGGAACTGGAGGCCATGGAAAAGGCCACAAGGCCGGGCAACCTGGGGCCAGAGGAAGCGGTCAGAGCCATGGTACCCGTTCCAATGGCTCACCCAGGTCCACCCATCGTCCCGCACACACAAAAAGAAAAGAAAGAGAAAAAAAAAAATATATAAAAACCCAGATGCCCACAAATTACCACATCCCGGCCATGAAAGATAAAGTCAGTAAAGGAGTGTCCAGAGGGAGAGGGGCGAGTAAAAATAAAACATAACACCGCAATGGCGACAGAAAGTGTCTCATCAAATGGCAGGGGGGGGTGTCATCATGAAGGGAATCATTTCTCATAGAATAAACATGGGCATGGTAAGTAGGGTGGACAAGGTATAGCCAGAGGACATCAACTAGAAAAGAGGCACGACACAGTGGGACATCAGCCAGTGTCCAGGACAGTAAAGGGATTCGCGGCCCGCAGGAGAACAAATAGTGCACCCAGACCAGTCAGCTTCACGACAAGGGAGTAAAGCCCTCGCAGCACCAGGATCAGCCGCCATTCAACAAAGCCAGACAGCTCCTCTCCGCATAATAGGGCTGCAGAACATCCCGCCGAGGGACCGCTGAGACAGGACGGCACAGCAGGCAGCAGAGAAGCGGGCCGCAACCAACCTCTGGCCACAGGAATCTCCAGGTGAGCTGCTTGCAGGGGTAACTCCATGACGTGTGCAGCCAGGTGAGGTCGCAAGTCGCACTGGACATCGGCCTCAGGCCCAGTCACAGGCCCCGCAGTATCACAGGGCCGCGGCACCACCTCCAGCTCCGCAAGGCAATCAGACTCCTTCACAGCCAAATCTACGCTGTAGGCCCAGCCAGCTTCCCGCCAAGCGTCACACCAGAGCCTCCGCATCTCCTCCATGAGGTCCGCTAGCATCCCTTTAGTAAGAGGGGAATCAAGGTCATCATCAGACAGCTGCAGTGGGGAGGGAGGCAGCCCGGAGGTAGCACAGGTGCTGGAAGGTTAGCAGTCTCCATGGCACTCGAGTTCACTACCAGATCAGGCCCACAACTCCGGAGCAGGCTGTCAAAATGGCCGCCTGCAGCTAGGCCACAAAAAGCAGCACGGTGTTCAAGCGTTGCAGTAAAGATCTGCAGAGCGGAGCCTCAGGTCTCAAACACCCCTCCAGGGCGGCAGGATCTCGGGGTACAAAAACAACAGCTTTCCTTGAAAGTGGGACGTGAAGAATAATGCCTAAAAGGCCAGTTCGTCAGAGAGCTCAGCAGAAACACGTTCACACTCAGCGAGAGTCAGCTCCGCCCCCATCAACGATATTCTGATACTCTGGCATGGATCCGTCGAGGATCTAAATGATTTCTTTCTGGATCTAAATGTGAATGACATTGGCCTCCAACTAACCCTTGTCACAGTTGGACCTAAAATTGAATTTTTGGATTTATTAGTGATGATTGATGATACTCATATTACCACCAAGCTCTATAGGAAATCGACAGCCACAAATAATTTTTTGGATTGGTCTTCATACCATCCAATGAACCTGAAGAGAGGTATCCCTATTGGCCAATACCTCCGAGCTAGGAGGAATTGTTCTAGTGACGCTGATTTCCAAATAGAAGCAGATTATCTGAAGGAGATGTTTTTGTCTAAAGGCTATCCTAAGAAATGTCTGAAACGGACATATCAAAGAGCTCTATCCACCTCGAGACATCAGTTATTGCCCCCTAAACATAAGAAGGAAACTGCTAATGTACCAAGATTCATAGCCACCTATGACAACGGTTGCAATAGAGTTAAATCTATCTGTGAAAAATTCTGGCCCATACTTCGGGTGGAGAAACCTCTGAATACACTCCTCACTGCTAAGCCGATGTTTACTGCTAGACGGGCCAAAAATTTGCGTGATTAAATTGACACATAGTTTTTTACAAGTGGAAAAAACTCCACGCACTTGGCTCCAGCAACCGAAAGGTACTTATAAATGTACACACTGCAAAGCCTGTAACTTTGTCAAGAAATCTAATACCTTTTTGAGTAACGCTACTTGTGACGATCGGCCGCCACAGGATTTATTTAGTTTAATTTCATTCTTATTTTGTTATATTTTGTTTACCCTTTATTTATAGGAACTAATTTCCTTTGGTAGATTTAATGTAAAACTGTTGCTAGACTTCTAATTAATCATGTTTTTCCCCTGCACCGATCCTGCTAGTAACCATGGAGTACATGCTTGCTACAATGTATCAGTCACAGATGTAGCGCTCCACGCTTCAAACTCCAAAATACTTTATGTTCAGTTATATTGTGTGGTTTTAAATGTATTGTCAATTGCTCATTTTAGTTTTAAATAGACTTATATTTCTTTAGCTAAATGTGGTTTTTTTAAAGACACTACCTGCCACGAGTGTCAAATGCTTTCCTTTGTATAGAATGTACAATAGGTTTGAGTAATTTGTGGATTATGCAAAAGTTGCTTTCTCTTTGGATATCTATTATCTGTTTACCTGTTCTGAAAGGTTGGGAGTCACATTGTCTCAGCCACCCACTATCTGATTCCCTTTACAATGGGTTATGTAAATCACTGTATGTGGTCACTGTGGGGTCAAGACTTCATCTGCATACAACCAGTGGACCCAAGTGAAGACTGACGAGGACCTGAAAGAAGCCTGCAGTGGTCTTGGAACCAACCAATCAGAACTGTTGGGGTGGGCGGGAAGTCTGAATGTGCATGGCTGTATTTTGTATATAAGCACTGTCTGTTCCCATTCTAAATACATTCTGATTTACCTACAACCTATACTGAGTCACGACTAGTATTTGGGAAGGCATAATCACTGAATCCTTCGCTTCCAGACCATCCAGGGACCGCTGCCAATCTCTCTCCCACCTTGCTAGCTCGCTACCCGGCTAAACTCTCCAGCGAGACTCGGCGCCGCAGACGGAGCTACCCCTGCAGCGTATCTGATCTGTTACACTACTAAGAGGAAGTATAAAATCAGAGATTATATGAACTGTTCCAGTAAAGTACTAGTGTATGTGATCACCTGCCAATGTGGCCAACAATATGTTGGCAAGACGATCCAACAATTCCGACGGAGAATTCTACAGCATGTAAACTCGGTGCATAACTCTCTGGAAACATCTGTCTCTAGACATGTAAGAATGAAACATGATTCGAATCCTTCTTGCCTCACCTTCCAAGCTATTGAACAAATACGTTCAGGTCCCAGAAAAGGGAATTTTGATAAACGCCTATGCTGCCGAGAATCCTTGTGGATTTATACCCTCAAAACTCTGTATCCATTTGGCCTCAACCAGGAATTTAATTATACTCCATTCATATAGGATAGTAAGTTCAACATGTCTTTTTGGCCTCTCTTCTAATCTAATGAAAATGAATAGTAATCAATAATATTTATTACTTTATGATTTGGTTTTTCCAATTCTATCTGCGAATTATACAATTGTTGATCCTGTTGCCCCCTCCCATTGAATAATATGGCTCCCAAGTATTCCAATCCCCAGTGCTTTAGTTGTAATATGGTTTGCATGCCATTTGTAGCAGACATTTAGTCTAGTGGGTCTTCCTTGATGTATGATACACGTCATATACGCACAAATGTTCAGAATAAGCTACCAATATCTGGCAGTCATGCACTCAATCCAATGTGATACAGTCAGGTCCAGAAATATTGGGACATCGACACAATTCTAACATCTTTGGCTCTATACACCACCACAATGGAGTTGGAATGAAACAAACACAATGTGCTTTAACTGCAGACTAGACATGTGCACAGCACAAAATTTCGTTTTGAACTAATGGATTAGTACTAAAATGCAATTTATTTAGTTGCTAAAGAAATTCGTTTTCAGTTCTTTAGTATGAAAACTAATTTCGTTCATCCGAAAACCAGTGGATACAATTACTATTGTTGTGGTGGCTCCTCAGAGGGCTGAGATCGCTGCTTGTTACAGTACACTCTCAGCACAATGTGGGCCATATTACATAGTTGGTGCTAACTTAACCAGAGCTGTTGTAACCTTCCCAGAGCCATTATAGCCTATGGAGGTTTTCAGTTTACAACAGGTTAAGTTAGCACCAACATTGTAATACTGCCCCGTGTCAGGCAAAGCTGTTACAGTAACTGACTGCTGCTCATCACAGTGCTCAGAGTTTCTGTAAAACTAGTAAATAATATTTTTATATGTAAGAGGTTAGAACAATATTATTTCCTTGTTTTACTGAAACTCTGAGCGCTGTTACAGTCAGTTACTGTAACAACTGAGCCTGATACATTGTACTGAGATATAATGTAACAAGCAGCCGATCTCAGCGCTCACAGCCACTGGATTTAAAGGGCTAAAAAAAAAAGGCTCCTCTCTGTATAATGTTTAGAACATCCTCCTGCATTAATTAATACCCCTCTTTGTATAATGTAGATAACATCCTCCTGCATTAATGTCCCTCTCTGTATAGAACATTCTCCTCAATTTATACCTTTCTCTGTATAATGTATATAACATCCTCCTGCATTAATACCCCTCTCTGTATAATGTATAGAACATACTCCTGCATTAATTAATGCCACTCTCTGTATAGAACATCCTACTGCATTGGCATGTGGAGGGTGCAGAACTTCGGATGTTGCGCTCTTCATTGCTGGTCTCCTTCACTCATCAATGTAATATCACAAAAAGGACTGAAACTAAAATGTAGTGCATTTTATTTTAGTTTCTTTCGTTTTTTGTACTGAGCAGTTTCGTTTCTCTTGAGTCATACTAAAACTAAATTATCCCAAAATTCGGACTAAATCGTTTTAGTACTAAAACGAATGCACATGTCTACTGCAGACTGTCCGCTTTAATTTGAGGGTATGTACATCCAACTCAGGTGAACAGTGTACGACTTACAGCAGCTTGCAGATGTGCCTCCCTCTTGTTAAGGGACCAAAAGTAATGGGACAATTGGCTTCTCAGCTGTTCCATGGCCAGGTGTGTGATATTCCCTCATTACCCCAATTACAATGTGCAGATTAAAGGCCCAGAGTTAATTTCAAATGTGCTATGTGCACTTGGAATCTGTTGCTGTCAACTCTCAAGATGAGATACAAAGAGCTGTCACTATCAGTGAAGCAAGCCATCATTAGGCTGAAGAAACAAAACAAACCCATCAGAGAGATAGCAAGAACATTAGGCATGGCCAAAACAACTGTTTGGAACATTCTCAAAAAGGAGGAATGCACCGGTGAGCTCAGCAACACCAAAAGACCCGGGAGACCACGGAAAACAACTGTGGTGGATGACTGAAGAATTCTTTCCCTGGTGAAGAAAACACCCTTCACAACAGTTGGCCAGATCAAAAACACTCTCCAGGAGGTAGGTGTATTTGTGTCAAAGTCAACAATCAAGAGAAGACTTCACCAGAGTGAATACAGAGGGCTCACCACAAGATGTAAACCATTAGTGAGCCTCAAAAACAGGAAGGCCAGATTAGAGTTTGCCAAACAACACCTAACAAAGCCCTCACAGTTCTGGAACAAGATCCTATGGACAGATGAGACCAAGATCAACTTGTACTAGAGTGATGGGAAGAGAAGAGTATGGAGAAGGAACTGCTCATGATCCTAAGCATACCACCTCATCAGTGAAGCATGGTTGTGGTAGTGTCATGGCGTGGGCATGTATGGCTGCCAATGGAACTGGTTCTCTTGTATTTATTGATGTTGTGACTGCTGACAAAAGCAGCAGGATAAATTCTGAAGTGTTTCGGGCAATATTATCTGCTCACCATAGGCGTGCGCAGCCTATTGCATTAGGGTGTGCACCCAAAAGTTTAAAACACACACATATATATATATAAAATATACTCACGCACCCTTATGCGAACATACACAGACACACACTCATGCATTCAGCCAAAATATATCATTACTATAGGGGTCATTCACAGAGCATTGAAATGCCGCTGACTGTTGTTCCCTGCACTTCGGGGAATCAAATTGCCCCACCCTGCGGTGAATTCACCATTCACCGCAGGGTCCCCAAAGTGCAGGGAATCAGCCACTCGCAATAGGAACCAGGACGCCGTGATCGGCCGGAGGTGACTGCGAGAGGACAGCGAGGGAACGCAGGGACAGGTATGTAACAGCCCAGGTGTGGCTCGGGGTTACTGCTTTCAGCATTGAAATTTAACCACGAGCCACACGCGGGAAAACAGCCAGGGGGCTGAATAAATGCACTGATTTTGACGTATAAAAATGACAAAATCGGACTGCCAGGGAGGTTAAGGTCTTGTTGCCAAGCACCAATATTTAGTCTCCTACCTGTATCTCACGATGCTTTATTCACTATTCTTACTTTGTGCAGTGCAGGCAGAAGATATAGCAGCGATTCTAGCAGCAATACCAGCCTTTTGGATGCAGGGCAAGGGGGCAATGCCGGGCTGAGACAAGGACATGGTGACGAATTTTGCACACAGCAGCCTGTTTAAAGACAAATACCTGCATTTACACACACAGCCATACGTTCACATAACTATATATCCCCTACACCCCGGGGGTATGTAGCAATAAAACTCCCAGTAGTGTGTGGTATGTGTGTGAGCGTAGCAGAGAATCCACAGCAATAAAAACGCACAGTAATGTGCAGTATGTATGAGCGTGTCACAGAGCTCCACAACAAAACTCACAGTAATGTTTGCTGTGTATGGGAGTATCAGAATCCACAGCAATAAAACTCACAGTAATGTGCAACGTGTATGAGCATATCATAGAATCCACAGCAATTAAACTCAGCAATGTGCTCTGTGTATGAGCGTATCACACATTCCACAGCAATAAAACCCCCAGCAAAGTGCTGTGTATGAGCGTATCACAAAATCCACAGAAATAAACCCCCAGTAATGTGCTGTGTGTGTTAGCGTATCACAAAATACACAGAAATAAACCCCCAGCATTGTGCTGTGTGTGTGAGCGTATCACAAAATCCACAGAAATAAACCCCCAGTAATGTGCTGTGTGTGCGAGCGTATCACAAAATCCACAGAAATAAACCCCCCTGTAATGTGCGACGCCTATAATATATAAAAGTTGCCCCCTCTCCTGCTTACTTTTTTTTTTTCCATTTGCAGGGAGGGGGTTGAATTTTGGTCCAGAGGGGGGGTCAAGGAGGGGGAACCTGGCTGGCCGCATCCAACGGATAGCCGCCGGGACCTCTCACCCCCGCAGGCCTGGAGGCAGCCTCCGCTTCCCTGGTGGTCCGGTGGATGTGGGTGCTGCACCGCGATCTTTGCTTACAGACCGCAGTGCCATCCCACAGGGAGTGACTGGACTCGAGCTGAGCGCCCGATCGCAGGTGCCCTGTCACCTGACCGCCGGCGCTCTGACACAGTTAGTAAGCGCCGGCGGTCAGATGACAGGTCATCAGCAATCGCCGGCGCTCAGCTCGTGGCCAGTCACTTGCTGTGGGACGTGCACTGCGGTCTGTAAGCACAGATCGCGGTGCAGCACCCACATCCACCGGACCACCAGGGAAGCGGAGGCTGCCGCCATGCCTGCGGAGTTGAAGGGTCCCGGCGGCTATCTGTTGGATGCGGCCAGCCGGGACCCAGAGTGTTCCGCGGGCCTGCGGGGTGTGCCGGGGGCCGGCATTAGGGTGTGCCCAGGCACACCCGGCACACCCCGTGCGCACGCCTATGCTGCTCACAGTCAGCCAAATGCTGCAGAACTCATTGGACGGCGCTTCACAGTGCAGATGGACAATGACTCAAAGCATACTGCAAAAGCAACCAAAGAGTTTTTAAGGGACAAAAGTGGAATGTTATGCAATGGCCAAGTCAATCACCTGACCTGAATCCCATTGAGCATGCATTTCACTTGCTGAAGACAAAGCTGAACTGAAAATGCCCCAAGAACAAGCAGGAACTGAAGACAGTTGCAGTAGAGGCCTGGCAGAGCATCACCAGGGATGAAACCCATCATCTGGTGATGTCTATGCATTCCAGACTTCAGGCTGTGATTGACTGCAAAGGATTTGCAACCAAGTATTAAGAAGGGAAAGTTTGATTTATGATTATTATTCTGTCCCATTTCTTTTGGTCCCTTAACAAGTGGGAGGCACATCTGCAAACTGCTGTAAGTCCTACACCGTTCACCTGAGTTGGATGTACATACCCTCAAATTAAAGCTGACAGTCTGCAGTTAAAGCACATTGTGTTTGTTTCATTCCAACTCCATTGTGGTGGTGTATAGAGCCAAAGATGTTAGAATTGTGTCGATGTCCCAATATTTCTGGACCTGACTGTATGTATACAAGCTGTGTACATACGCATATATGCTGTCGTGTAGTTTTGTTTCAGCTCTATTGATAGTAAAAACAATATTATATATATGGATATACCGTGTGTCAAGTGAATTTAACCATGTACATTTTTGGGATAATGTTATGTGAATTTTGATTTAAAACATTATATCCCCCTTAAAAAACTACATTTTTTCTTTTTCATTTCCATAGAGAGGTGACTGTATATGCGTGTATGTACAATGGCTTCTGATTTTGATGTAGCAAGCGAAATTAATGCGTACATAGAGGTACACTTAGGTGTGCAAGGAGACATTTGTCATATTCCATTTCTCTAAACCATCAGGCTTACAAAATTCAGATTCAAATATTCTGTGTCTTATTGTGGACATATCTGTACTTTGTGAAAATTTGATATATCGAATTTTTGATCGAAAAATAACATTTTGACACGAATAAACTTTCTCGTGTCTGTATATAATGCTTTGGATCTATAATTTTGGTGTACCTCTGACACCTATTGGTAAAAGCACCTGTCAGTCTAGACGTCACCCTATTTTTGAGCAGCATATCTTACAGTTGTGTTCAAAATTATTCAACCCCCAGTGAAATTGAGTGTTTTGGCCAGTTTGACATTGATTTTGATCATTCAGTCATCTTGCTTACAATTAAATCAAAGAGGCACGTGTAGGTCAGACAAATATAACATAACATTTATAATGAAATAACCACAAATGTCTTTTCTGTGCTCACATCATTATCAGATTTATTCAACCCCCAAGTGACATTCAATCTTAGTACTTAGTACAACATACTTTTACAGTTATAACAGCTTTTAAACGTGAAGCATAGCTTGACACAAGTGTCTTGCAGCGATCTACGGGTATCTTCGCCCATTCGTCATGGGCAAAAGCCTCCAGTTCAGTCACATTCTTAGGCTTGCGCACTGCAACTGCTTTCTTTAAGTCCCACCAGAGGTTCTCAATCGGATTTAAGTCCGGTGACTGCAATGGCCACTCCAAAATGTTCCAGCCTTTAATCTGCAACCATGCTCTAGTGGACTTGGAGGTATGCTTGGGATCATTGTCCTGTTGAAAGGTCCAACGTCTCCCAAGCCTCAGGTTTGTGACGGACTGCATCACATTGTCATCCAATATCTCCTGGTACTGAAGAGAATTCATGGTACCTTGCACACGCTGAAGCTTCCCTGTACCTGCAGAAGCAAAACAGCCCCAAAGCATGATTGACCCCCCGCCATGCTTCACAGTAGGCAAGGTGTTCTTTTCTTCATAGGCCTTGTTCTTCCTCCTCCAAACATAGCGTTGATCCATGGGCCCAAACAGTTCTAATTTTGTTTCATCAGTCCACAGAACACTATCCCAAAACTTCTGTGGTTTGTCCACATGACTTTTGGCATACTGCAGTCGACTCTTCTTATTCTTTGGAGACAGCAAGGGGGTACGCCTGGGAGTTCTGGCATGGAGGCCTTCATTACGCATTGTGCGCCGTATTGTCTGAGCTGAAACTTCAGTACCCACATCTGACAAATCTTTTCTCAGTTCCTCAGCAGTCACAGGGGGACTTTTCTCCACTCTACGCTTCAGGTAGCGCACAGCAGTCGAAGTCAGCATCTTCTTTCTGCCACGACCAGGTAGCTTTTCAACAGTGCCCTTTGCCTTGAATTTGCGAATGATGCTTCCTATGGTCTCTCTTGGTATGTTTAACATCTTTGCAATCTTCTTATAGCCATTGCCCTTCCTGTGAAGAGTAATCACCTCTTCTCTTGTCTTCCTGGACCATTCTCTTGACTTCACCATGTTTGTAACCACACCAGTAAATGTCTAGAAGGAGCTGAGTATCACAGTCATTTTAAAGCTGCCTAATTAGTGCTTATTATGCTTTATTGCTGCTCCGTGACATCCACAGGTGTTTTCAATACCTGATTGAAAACACTTGAATGAACCTCTGTTCTTCAGAGTGGTAGTCTTTAAGGGGTTGAATAATTGTGTCAATGAAGAATTCACAAAAGAAACATTTACTACTGTATTACAAAACCAATTGATGTCATTTTAGTTGCATATGGTTCCTTAAAAAGTCCTTGTAGGATTTCATTCTGAATACAATTACAAATGTACACTAAATTCCCTAAAACCCTTTACAGCATTGGGGGTTGAATAATTTTGAACACAACTGTTCATATTCAATGGCCGCACTCAGCGAGGCGAAATCCAATAGCTTGAGTTTGACGTTCTAGATATCTAAACAAGACGCCTCCTTACAGTTAATCCATCGTATGCTACGGCGATGTGACTTTATGGCTGATAACAAGTAGCAGCGCATCAGATAGGAATACGTTTGTCTTTTCTCCTTATGACACATTAAGTGCCTGTTTATACCAATCATGGCTGCATTGCCTGGATGATCTTTCCCATAGACGCATGACTGCGATCTATATCTGAATTGTCGGGTGGGAGCTTAGATGTATTTTTGAACATGGTGTGTTTTTTGTGAAAACTATTGACAAAAGTATATGTCCACTAAGGAGTTACCTTATTATTGAAATGTGTGTTTGTCCTACGGACAACTGCCTTTTATTTGATGAAATGGTGTCCGGTTTTTCACACAGGATACCCGAGATATTTGTTTAAATATCCCCTTATGTGTTCATCTCCTGAATGCACCTACACTTTGTCACTACGATCTTCAATTGCATTTTATTTATGTTTTGAAAAAAAAAAAAAAAAGATCGTTATCTGTCTGTAGGACACAATCGTTAGTCTCTTATGCACAACTCCTCCCATCCCCTTCATTGGTAGTAACTCCTGCCAATCCACCTATGGCTCTATCATGACTGCCCATGCATGAAACAACCATGACTACAGGATGATGCTATGAGCAGATTGGACGCAAGAAATGCCAATCAGGCAGCCGTTTGGTTTAGCTTAATAATTAATTTATTCAACCACTGGGATTGGCTAATTATGGACCCCTCCCATCTTCAAGGGGGCTACTAATATACATTCACAATCGGGCTTCATCCCCAGCACTCCTGACGAGCCTGTGCAAGGCGAAATGCGCGTCGGGTGCATTCTTTCTGCAGGCAGCTCAATCTCTACCCCTCATTTCCCTCCTATGCTACAAGGTTTTTTGTAACCTACTATTTATGGCCTTATAATTGATAACAACGTACACTTTGTGTACCAGTATGCATAAGGGCATTATAAGGGGGATTTTTGTCTGGACTGGATAGTCCTTAAATTGTGCAGTTTGTGTGGAGTATATATATACAAAAATTGTTTTGACTGTGGGCACTAACCCTTACCCCCAAATCTCCCTCACACAAAAATCAATGAAGCTATGGTGCTTCAATACGGATCATGATTAGAGGACAACCATACAAAATTAAAAGAAAAACTTTTCACTGCTGCAAAGATAGTACAGTAGATGGTTTAGATTGTGCACCAAACACGATAGTTTGCATTATTTGTTACTGAAAAAACATTCAGAGGTGCAGCAAGAATGCACAGTGAAAAAGATTTTGAGAGTCAGGGTTGTAAGAAATCTTTCTCCAGACTCGTCAACATAAAGAGCATATCGCAACCAACCAGAATTAGTTACTGGAGGTGACGAGATACCAGTGTAAATAAATATATTTGGTAGGAGGCAAAAGATGCCTGTTGCCCGTTCAACAGCTCTAGTATACTGAAAGTAATGAGGTTTAGCAAGTTATAATCCAAAGTATCAACTCATAAAGAGAGCACATATAGGAGATTTGGGGAAAGGGTGCTAGCCAAAACAATGAGACCATATGAATACGGTGATCCTACCAAGGAAGGATTCCAAGTGAAATACCCTGCTCTCAAGAGAGCGCTCGACGCGCGTTTCGCCCTTACAGGCTCATCAGGAATTCGTAAATGCTATAGTGATGCAATGTACCTTATAAAGCCAGCCCTCTTAGGGCTGAAATCCCATATTGACCAATCAGAAGGCAATATACAGGATTGGATCCAAATGTCATGATGGACAAGGGTATTATCCTATCATAAAACTGAATATGGCTGCTCTCCCCCCATTTGTTTTAAAATATTTGTGAGACAATTACTTGCCATAAAAAGTTATGTCAATGGTATTATCAATCAGTGATGGTGGATACAAAGTATATTAAAACTTAATTTTTAATGGATTAGAAGGACCAGACAGACATTTACACTTTGGACCACTAGTGGGCACCAAAGGAAAAGAATCTGAAAATCAAGCTTTGAATGCGCTTGCAGAGAATTAACAAACAAACGTGTGACAGAGCTGCCTAAAACTGCAGGGAAACTGACAGACTTGTATTTGTTAGTGCATCTAACTTGGAAAGACCCCATAACATTGGAAGGGTCTCTCATAAGTGTGTCATTGATTCCCACATTAGCAGAGGATATGAATAGGGATGAGCTGTTCAGTTTGATCTGTTCGGAATTCGCATCGAACATCAGCCGTTCGCGAACGCCGAACATTTCCACATGTTCGCCGCATGTTCCCCCACAATGCACTTTTCCACTGGCCTGAAGCTTGTAATTGGCTACAGTCCTCCTCCTCCCTAAACTTGTTCTGCGTGTCCTAAAATGTCTCCTCTTTTCATGCAGGCTGCCGCCCCAAGCAGTTGTTTATGAATAGATTAAAGGAAAACCGTTTACCGTCATTTGAAACGTAATTTTTTTTAAAAAATGTTTCTATACATCCTACAAATCCACCACTTCACGAGCAGTTTATGGGGACCTCCTAGGCACGATATTTGAAGGAATTTTTCGTTTTTATTTTTAACCCTTATTCCATGGAAAACTCACTGTTCCTTTAACCCTTTCGCTGCTGAGCCTTTTCACGCCTCTGTGCTGAGCTCATTTTTACCGGTTTCGCTCATCATGTTTAACCGCGTTTTGAAGCCTTATTTTAATATATGACCCAGACATATTATATATCGTTCTTTCCGGCAGACTGTGCAGATTCATAATATGTCATTATTATATGTATACGTTATGTCATGTCTGTATATTATAACAAAAAATGCAATAAAATTAGAATTTTCAATAATTTACAATGTGTAAAATGTTTTTATTCACATTTTAACATCGTTTGCGGTTATATTTTCTATGGGGTGCGCTTGTTAAAAAAATTTGAAATGAGGAATCGTTACTTTTTTTGGGGAAAATTACGTGTTTTTTAGCAAACGCCCCCATAGAAAAAATCGTTAGTGCAGCATCATTGTTCACATTATAATTAAAATGGGAACAATATTGTTGCACTAATAAAACGAAAAAAAAAAAAAATTTTAAAATTTTTTTATTTACATTTTACATGGTCATGTTTGGTATCATTGGAAAGGCCATGCTCTGGCCGTTCCAATGATAGTAAACATTAACCCCTAGCTGTCACGGATCGGGAGATAGGGGGTTCATTGGAACCCCTATCTCCACTATAGGTGGCAGCAAGGGGTTAATTTCAAAACTGGCACCATCGCGCTCTGCGCGATGACGCCAGTCATTAGGGGAATATCCCGGAAGCTTGGCAGACATCCAAGATGTCGGCCAGCTCCGGGAGGGGACCGCGATACGGCGCATGTTAGCGCCATATCGCGATCCAGTCCCCTAGGGGTTAAAGACAGCCGCCGCTTGGAAGGGCAGGCTGTGCCCTTCCAGGCGGTGCCTGTCTTTAATCGTTGGCCCACGGGGAAGGGGAGGGGGAGAGGTACGAAGGACCCCCCCTCCCCTTCAGGCACCTTCCCTGCAATGGCGGGGGGTGCCTGAAATAGACGTCATCGCGCATGCGTGATGACGCCTATCGTGCCCGCCGGGGTCCCGGAGGCTGGGCTGACATCGATGATGTCAGCCCGCACTGGGGGCCGCGCGATCAGCCGGAATACCGGCTGATCGAGGCTGCAAAGGGAGGACGCGCTGAGCGCGTCCTCCGCAGCCAAGTAGCAATGCAGGTAGACACGCTGAGCGCGTCCACCACATTGAAAGGGTTAAAAACTTTTTTAAAAAAACTTTTTGTCCTTGTTTCCTGTCCCCCAGGGCACTACCTGGACCCCCATACTACTTTTTATGGCAAATATCTTGCATATATGCCCTCGTGGAGGGCACTCTAAAATTCAAACTTTCGAGCCCCATTGAATTCGGTTCGTGTTCAAGTTCGAACTCAAACTTTTGAAATTGTTCGAGTTCGAATGCGAACCGAACACGGGGGTGTTCCGCTCATCACTAGCCGCTATCACATTGTCCTTGCCCAGTAGGAACTGGGCACGGACCACATACCCTGCTTGGAAGCAGTGGTCCCAGAATCTCATTGCCAATTGAGTCAGCATCGGGGACCTGGGACCCTCCAGGCCGGTGATGTTGCGTACCACAGGAAAATTGTTCATCTGTAGAAGGATGGTGCAATTTGACTCCCCTCTCGCAAAGCACTGAATCGCGAAAAGGCCTGCTAGGATTTCAAGGCAATTTATGTGGAGGAGAAGTTAGTCTCGCGACCACCCTCCTCCCGTCTCTAGGGGACCCCAATGTGCCGCCCATCCAGAACGGCTTGCATCTGAGTCGATCACCAGAGATAGAGGAGGGGGAAGGATGTCCTTCCCGTTCCAGGATCGGAGCTTCCCGATCCACCACTGTAAATCCGAGTGAGCTTCCAACGAGAGGGTCACCGGAGTCACATTAGGGACACCCCCTGTAACAGATCTCTGTGCCCGGACAGGATCACATCTGCCAATTGCTGCTTCCTCGGTGGACACCCAGGTTCTCCTCGTGACTCTCACGCCTTTCTCCAGTACCTTAGCTGTCGCTTAAGGACATGTGCATGTAGAGAGCCTGGATAGCACTCCAGAAATAAGCCGAAGCTGTAGACTTGGATCCTTTCGTTGGCACAGCAAGCAGACGATGGCTGCTACCCCAAATCATGAGTTGTGACTTCAAGCTTGGTCAGAATAGAACTGACTGTTTATTACACAGGCACAGATATACACTCAATCACCAACACAATTTGCATACAATCAAGCAGATAGCTGCACAGATCAGATAACTACACAGGACCTTCAAACAATGGGATTTCTTAGGAGGAGAAGGGGGAGGGAGAAAGGGAAAGGGAGAAAGGGTAAACAAAAGGAATTTCTTATAGAGAGAATGTACACAATAGGGAGAGCAGGTACTAATACAGAGGTCACACTATACAGAGAAAAGGTACAAAGAAACACAAACACTCTGCATCTAGAATTGTAGATACAGGGTGAACTTAAAGGAAACAGTAGGAAAGCAAAATACAACATCAGGCCCACACCTCCCAAATACATTTCTAGGCCCATGTACTTCCAGTCCAAAGTAATGCACATCACACCCCCCTGGAGGAAATGGGCCTTCCGGCTTTGGAGGGCCCGATAGTGAAGGGGGGCTGGGGGAGGGTACCGAGCTGCAGTAAGGAGGCCTATCATGCGGGCCATGGATCTGAGTGTGAAAGTGTGTTTGCGGAGCAGAGCCCTCGCTTCCTTCTCGATCATAGTCAAATTGGCAGTGGGAAGACTGAGGCGCATTGTTCGTGACTCGAGGGTCAACCCCCAGAAATTCCAAACACTGCGTCGGAGTCACCACTGATTTTTCCCAATTGATAAGGAACCCTAAGTTCTGGAGCAACTGAGTGGTCCATAGGAGGTGGACCTGGAGTTGCGGCGCTGAGGGCGCCATGAGAAGGATGTCGTCTAGATATATTATGAGACAAATACACTACCACGGGTTTCAACAGTTTGGTGAAACACCATGGCGCGGACGAGAGTCCAAAGGGAAGACTGGAGAAACTCCAGAGGTCCGGACCCCAGCGGAACTGTAGGAAATCCCATAACTCCAGAGCCACTGGAACTGACAGATAAGCATCCTTCAGGTTGATTTTCGTCAGCCAGTCCCCTTGGACTAGAGTCGACAGAAGGTCCTGTAGGACATCCACTTTGAAGTGTCGGCATAGGAATGAGGTACTGAGCTCTTTTAGGTTGATTACCGGTCTCATGCCTCCCCCTTTTTTGGTCACCAGGAAAATATTGCTGACATAACCCGAGGTTTGGGTAGGGACATGTTCTATAGTGCCCTTTTGCGCAAGGCCGTGTAATTCCTGCTCCAAAATTTGAGAGTTCTTGGTAGGGAGGTGGTAAGGGACCAGGGGGGGGTCGATTGAACTGGGGTTTGGGTGAACTCTATGTGAAATGCCAGTACAATTTGAAGTACCCAAGGGTCGGATGTGATGTCCGCCCAGCATTGATGGAATGCAGCAATGCGACCCCCGGCCATGGGGTGCAGGGACTGGGAATTGTGTGGTACACATAACTTGTGGGCGATGTCCTGCAAAGGAACCATGGGCACCATGACCTCCTCTGCTGCGCCAGTAAAGGGAGCAAGTGGGAAAGAAACCACCGGAGTAGGAATATGTATTGCCCCTTGGAAATTGTCGGAGGATCATTGAGTTGGGGCGTCAGAGGACCTGTATGTAGAGGAAGATCCAGCTCGGTTGGGGGCGCCCCTTATTGCCACCGGCCCTGCCAAAAACGTGGCCCTTGAAGACCTGTTTAAGTGAGGTGGACACTTTGTCGAGGGATGTGAAAGTGCTCGCATATGCCCCCATGTCTTTTACGTAGGTGTCCTCGAAAAGGAGGCCCTGAGCCTTGCTGCCCAGATCCGAGTGAGCGATCTCGGTGAGGTGGCCATCAACCTTTAGCAGGATGGAGGTATTGGCGTCGGCTATAAAGCATAGTGAGCGCTGCAGCCAGCCTCTAACTATCAGGGGATCAAGGGTAGCACCTTTGTGCCTTAGCATCCTCTGTGATGTTAAAGAGGCGCATCAGGGAGTCCAGGAGTTTGTCCTGGCATTTTTTGAATGCGTGGTCTATACCCGCCGTAGCAGACCACCTGTGTCTGGTGATGAATTTTTGAAACTTTGGGTCCACTAGTGGGGTGAGACAGGACTTGCCAGAGGTGGTGGGGCGTGGGCATTCAGCCCTGAGGCGGTTACGGGTGGCTTTGTCCATAGGACGCCGCATGCGGTCATCCAGCCACTTTTCAATGTGTGTTCTGGGAGACCAGGTGGAGGAATTTGGGTGTTCTAGATCCTCGGGAAAAAAGAGGGGGTCCCCTTGTGGATCACAAAAAATGGACGCCTCCGTCCTAGTAGAGGGGGGTGCCGTGGTTTCCTCCATTTCAAATAGCTTGTCGTAAGGAGCGTGAATTTCCACCTCATCATCACCATCATCCCCGGTCGACAGACCTTCGGGGTCATCATTGGGAGAGGTATAGCCACCTTCCCTGTCCGACTCCTGAAGAGTTGAAGTCACAGCCCTTTTTTGATGTTTTGGGGCGACAGGTGCTGGTGCCCATGGGGTCGGGGCCTGGTTGGTAGGCACAGTATGGGGTTCGGGCTGAGGCAGTGGTGCAGGGTTGCCAGCCCCTTGAGACGAGCGATACATTCTGGATGTCGCCTTTTTACCCACCCGACAGGGGGGGCAAAACATATGCCTGGCCTGTAGAAGGCCCCGCAACCGACTTAGAAGACGGGGATGCAGGTATCAGAGGGGGCTGCAAGGCCTGGAGAGCTGCCAACAAAATTTGTATGGAGTTGTCAAAAGGAGAGTGACATAGAGGCCTCCTCCGCTTTTACTGAGGCCGATATAGAGGCCTGTACCTGCGGGTCCAGAGTATCGCGAGAGGGGCCCATGACCTTAGGGGTCGGATCAGGCTGCGGAGCGTGAGCATCCGTGTGTTCACCGGGGGAGTCAGGATTGTGTGATGTGTCCCCGGAGTCCGAGTCCTGAGGGTGAGGGGGATCTGCATTTTGTCTGCTTGGCTGGCATCTCGAGGAATGGGGTCTCGTGCCAGCAATCGGGGAAAAATGCGGGGAAAATGACGCGCGCGTCACGTGAGGCTGCGTGTAGGAGCCTCCGCGGCCGAAACTGAAAGTCGATCCAGCCGCGAGGGGGAACGATGGCGCGGTCAGTAAGCACAGATAACTTGTAAATAGGGCGCGCACGCACGGGGCAGAAATAGACTGCACAGAGGAAAAGGAGATCCAGCTGGTGTCCGAGTTATAGGATCGGAACACCGGAGACCAGGTCACTATGATAATCACACGTAGCGCAGAAGGGGAAGAAAATCATACTTAACTCTCCTGCGCCAGCAGCAAGAAAGAGGACGATTACTGGTTCTAATTGGTTTTACTGGGTCTGGGTGGAAAGGATAACTGGATTGGAGGGTATATGAAGGGAGGGGTTTAGACCTTTTCTTTATTGAACAGTTTGTTTCTCTTTTTTTGCTGCTGTTAATAAAGCAAGAGAGAAATGCAAATATGAGCCTCCAAGTCAATGCATTAAAATTCTACGTATCTCTCCCCGAATACCAGACAAGACTTAGTGCAGTGAAGAAGAATGATCTTTAATTTGAGATGGAGTTTATATATAAAACGGGGTGGTGGTAAAATGACACAATCAATAGAATACTTTAGGGGTTATTCAGAGACAGACGATCTGGCCCCAAAATATCACCGGACACTGAAATGCAGTGTACTGTGAAATTTTGGTGCCATTCGGCTATTCAGAGAGCAGGCAGTTTGCCAAATTGTGGCGAATTGCTTGCACGTACGGTGCCTGTTCAAGGGCAGTGAAATCCCCCATAGAGAAACATTGGATAATCTATTCAGAGAACCCCGAAAAGCAGAGAAATATTGCCAAAGTACCCTGCTTTTCAGTGGTTTAATTCGACAGGTTTATTCAGGCGAACCCCAAAGGCTTCAATGTTAAAAATACTCCCGTATTAATTCAATATCTAATAAACGTTTATTATTTTTTTCTGCAGTAAAAAATCTTTATTTCTAGATTTTGTAAGCTCTTATGGCATTTTTGGGGATTTTTTCAAAATTTTTATTCTTTTTTTTTATCTGTTTTTTTTAAAATTTTTCCTTAACAGACCTTTTTATTATCATTTGTAGGACCTTATCTGTAAATTCCAGACATTTTCTTTCCGTATTTACACAAAGGTAAGTATACACACACTCAGGCAAGTATATACACACACTCACTCAGGTAAGAATACACACGCTCAGGTAAGTATATATACACACTGGTAAGTATATACTGTACATGCACACTCAGGTAAGTATACACACATTCAGGTAAGTATAAACACACACTCAGGTAAGTATACACACACAGGTAAGTATACACACTCAGGTAAGTATTCACACACACACTCAGGTAAATATGCACACACAATCAGGTAAGTATACACACAAACACACACACTCCGGTAAGTACACACTCAGGTAAGCATGTACACACACTCAGGTAAATATACACACACACACTCAGGTAAGCATATACACACTCAAATAAATATAGACACACACAGGTAAGTATATATAGACACTCAGGTATGTATACACACACTCAGGTAAGTATATACACACACACACTCAGGTATGTATACATACACTCAGGTATGTATACACACACTCAGGTAAGTATATACACACACACACTCAGGTAAGTATATACACACTCAGGTAAGTATAAACACACACACTCAGGTAAGTATACACACACACACTCAGGTAAGTATACACACACACACTCAGGTAAGTATAAACACACAATCAGGTAAGTTATACACACACACACACACACAGGAAAACATATACACACACACAGTTAAGTATATACACACACTCAGGTAAGTATACACAGTCATACGCACACACACTCAGGTAAGTACATACACACACACAGGTAAGTATATATACACACAAACACTCGGGTAAGTATATACACACACACTCAGGTAAGTATAAACACACAGACTCAGGTAAGCATACACACACTCAGGTAAGTTTACACACACTCGGGTAAGTTTACACACACACTCAGGAAAGTATACACACACACACTCCGGTAAGTATACACACACACAGGTCAGGCTAGGGTCAGACTAACGCATTTTTTTCGTTGTCTGTGAAAAAGTGCGTTTGAACGAATGGACGCATTTTTTCACGGAATACGCGATAGAGGTCATACGATGCGCATTTTCATCTGTGATTTTGTACGGATCATGAATAAAACACTTTTTGCGTCTGGACGTTATGTTGGCCGGACGTGTGCAGCGTCTGACGTCTCCTAATCACGAACACATGCCGCTATGCCGCCGCAGCGCACTCTGTACGTCAGTACTAGCGGTTTGAAGTTCTCGAAAAAATGCGTTTGTTTGCCACTTGCGTTGCGGCCGTTCTTCGTATGCTGCCCGGCATTGGATGTAATTTGCTGCCAGCGCGGCCGTGATTTAGTGCGGCTAAACGCACGTTAATACTGCGTTAGTCTGACCTTAGCCTAAGTATTCACACACACTTAGGTAAGTACACACACACACTCAGGTAAGTATAAACACTGACGAAACAGCCGCCCCAATGTTTATTTGCAAGTATTTTGCTTTACAGTTTATTCTCTCTGTATAGTGTACATCTCTGTATTAGCTGTCCTCTGTCTTTATTTTGTACTCTTCTGTGGCTACCCCTCTCTGTATATTGTGTACTCCCTGCTGTAAGAAGACACCTGTTTCCCTCTAGTCCTAAACAGACTGTTTAGATAATACGCATGTGTAAACAATCCATTGTGTTGGATGGCTCTTTCTATTGTTCTGATTGGAAACTCTTGATCTTATCTGTAATGTATTCTGTAAGGGAGGGGTGTGGTTTTTACTTTTGAATCTGTCTGTACCTGAAAACCCTCATTAAAGCATTCTCCATTTTGAGTTGAAACAACAAGGATCTCCTGTGTGATATTTCCTGCGTCTGGGTTAGAAGCGGTACGTCTGCAGAATACTGACTTCAAGGGGAGCAGTCTGCACGTGGATGGAAACCCCCACGTAACAAACACACACTCAGGAAAGTATATACACACACACTCAGTTAAGTGTATACACACACACTCAGGTAAGTATTCACACACTCAGGTAAGTATTCACACACACTCAGGTAAGTAAACACACACACATAAGTAAATATACACACAAACTCGGGTAAGTATATACACACACACAGATAAGTATATATATACACACTCGGGTAAGTATATACACACACACACTCAGGTAAGTATATACACACAGGTAAGTATACACACACGTAAGTATATATATATATATACACACACACACTCAGGTAAGTATATACACACACTCAGGTAAGTATACACAGACTCGGGTATGTATGCACACACACACTCGTAAATATACACACACTCAGGTAAGTATGCACACACATTCAGGTAAGTATACACGCACACAGGTAAGTATAAGTATACACTCTCAGGTAAGTATACACACATTCAGGTAAGTATGCACATATTTAGCCAAGTATACACACACACACATTTAGGTAAGTATACACACACAAGTATTCACACACACACACATTCAGGTAAGTAAGTATACACACACACATACATATACACACTCAGGTAAGTTTACACACACTCAGGTAAGTTTACACACACTCAGGTAAGTATACACACACTCAATTAAGTATACACACACTCAGGTAAATGAAGTGGGGAATGC